>LUCW03001952.1:0-10000 GCA_001586965.3 Sphaeroforma sirkka | reverse complement strand
AGCTCCGTCCTCTGGAGTCTGGATTGAGTCTCCGTGCAAAAGTTGCGTCTTCCTGGAGACAAAGTCATTGTCCGAGAGACTTAATAAGGGAATTTTCGCCCCTGAGCCCTGGGCCTTAAGGGCTGGGGCCCTGTTGCCTCTGACAGGCTGAAATTTGACACTGTGGCTGACTCTCTGACCAGACTGACCTTCGAAGATTCTCTGTCCTCTGATTTGAGTGATTGGCTGATTTCACGGTACATAAAGCCGTGTGGTCAGAATACAAGTACTTATATTTATTTGATTATTTTAGGTTTATTACAAGTTTTACAGTTTATCAGAATAATCTGATAAACTGGGTTTTAGGGTTTTGCTGGTTTTACAGCACATGACTAATGACTCATTTAAGAGTCAGTCATTTTAGGATTACTGTTTATAATTACTAATAAATGAACAACGTCCCCTCCCTGAGGAGGGAGAACGTTGAGATACAGTTATCTCGCGTATACTTACTACATTTTTAACTTACCATAGAAGTTGTTAGTTTATTAGTAATTACAGAGAAAGCTACAGAATATGAATTAGTCAGTAGCTGGCACATATTTTTTTGTTATAAGTATAACAATTGAAAGACAATGCGAACAGAGAATGTCGCATCAAAATGAACGATTTAGATTATCCGGTCGTTGGTTTAACGACGTGTGGACGACGAGGATGAAGAAAGAATCTACTAATACGAGTGAACCCGAAGAGCGAACATTCCAATCAAGCAGAACATTAACTAGGGTCAACAAGGAAAGTCTCACGACGATCAAATGACGAAATCAGACAATCAGTCAGATTCCACAGATAAGTAGTCATGTGTGAGTACAGGTAGGAAGGTTGTTTTCAGTGTGAGACAGGTACAAATCGAATTGCAAGCTAATGAGCTTAAATTGTATTTAAGAAGTTGTTAGAAGAAAGTTCTTTAGGATCCACAGTAGTGTAGTAGAGATGGGAGATGTACATGGTTAGTACCGACTCGGTTAGTACGATGACGCAATGAATCAGCGGCATACTAGATTATTTTACAAAAAATTTTCAGAATGGGATATTAGGAAGCATACAGAGACACAAGTAAGCACCTGTGAGTTATTAGGAGCATATAAGGGTGGGGGGCGCATAACACGAACGATGCAAGTAAATACAAGGTTAAATTGTGAAAATGATATGCGAACACACTCAAATCACTAGAACTTCCAGATAAATCAGGTCAACGGAGAGGATCAACAGTATGCACAGAAGGTGTGGTTGACGGCAGCTTAGTTTAGGAGTGCAATAACCAGCAATCGTTCTTAGATCAAGAAGCATATTCCAACAACCGCAACAGCACATGACAAGGACATCACGGGTAAGAAGAGTAAAAGAGGAGCGATGAGGGAAGTTCCTAACAGGGTCCTGCGAATAGGCCGTCATTAGGCCGGAGTAAGAGCTGGCGAGGAGTAGAACAAGAAGTGGCTCCGACTAATGAGGCACTCAACCATATGTTATTGTGGGATGAAGAGTAAGACAGCTGGTAGTGTTAGAGTATATAGACTATCCACACTACTTATGTTAGTGTAGGAAATAAAACAGTCACGAGGGAACCCACGAGTTCCTCGGAGATCGATGTCGAGACGTTATGTGTTTGAAGGATGAAATTTAATAGAAAATGGATATTTATATTCAGTACTCTATCAGTTCATTCGCACACATTTCTAGTTCTCCATTGACAAACAACTCACCAACCAAGGCCTAGTACTACTCTTGTTTTACTAAACGTTCCATCAGATTTATATTGATCGACCGCTAAGAGAGCTAAGTTAACTGGGGTTGCATCATAATTGATTTCAATTAGACCATGTTTTAACCAATCTTCGATTTGGGTTTTGACAACGTCTTTGTGTCTCCAACTCACGTAGTTATGTGAAGGACACTTTAACTTAGAGAAGTCGACGTTTGTTAAGTCAAGTCTAACGTACCCATTAGAGAACTTAAACATACACCAGTCAGTTATTGCAATTTTCCTGTTTTGTATAATTAAGTCCATAATTATATCGGTGAAGTGCGGAATCATATCCTTTGCTTCTATATGTACGAGTTCAAGACTCATGTTGTACTCTATGTCGTTTAGTATTTGGTCCAGTAACCATTTCCGATGTAGGCGCCTTAGGTTTATTATTTGGTAAGGTAATAGCCAAAGGCTGTTCTTCATTAGTAAGTAAGTTTGAACAATTTTCTGCACTGTTGGTAAGCAGATCAGAAAGTTTAGTCACGTAGGAAGTAGGTGGCAAATAGGGAATTTCAGATCCGTCAGGGTTTGTAGTCACCTGAGGAAACCCTTTTCGTTTATCTCGTGTGTTCTTATGTAAACGCTTATTCCATTTCTTATTCAAGATACGAAGAAAGTCGCGAGATTCACGATATGCATCGGAGGTTAGCCAAGCTACTGTCCCATCCATGAAACGGGTCTTGTAGTAAGTGTAACCGTCTTCGGATGTTTTGTCAATTATATCTTTGACTTGTGACTCCATAACTGGTACATCAGAATCAAATGAGCGAGCGAATGAGAGTTCGGAGGTAGGGATACGGCGAGTGCCTAGATTGGTTGCGCTAGTACCATCAATGTTATTCACTTCGTAAGTATCACTCTTCTCATCATGGTAGGAAATAACAAAAGGTCCTATCGTCTTAGAAGAGAGTTCGGTAACTGTAAACTTCGATGGAAATTACTAGGTTTCAAACTATATTAAACTAAAATACAATTTAGTCAGTTAGGATTTAGCAGTGGTAGCTTGTGTAAGAATGATCGGGACTGCCTCTTGTTAAGAGCCTAAATATCCTCGATCACACAGGGCGTACCTCTAGCTGTTCTTTATTGAATAATTTTCACTAGAAGTACTAAATGTTCATGACCACTTGCCTAATTTGTAAATAGACATAATAACGTAAGTCACGTTAATACATTAGCTGATATAAATAAAGTTCCATCTGAAGAAAAGTTAAAAAAAAAAAAAAAGACTTATTGGATTTTGGAGATTGGCGGGAGGACCAAAATCAATAAGTAGTAGTTCGGAGATTATAAAATTTAGTTTATAATATCCTACATCTACTAATGTCTCAAATAGGTCCAAGTAGATGAGTCATACCAAATACTCAGGCTATTGGAGCCATCAAAGTGAATTTAGAACACTTTGGAAATATTGGAAAAAGAGCTTGTACTAATTATTTAAAATACAAATAAAACCAATGTATTATCTCAATTGATCTTGATATTTTAGACTGACCGGAGGCCGTATTTCTACATAGCCCCCCAGTAGCTTTTAGAACTACGAACGTACGTTAAGATACGATCTAGTTGGTAAAGCGAAAACCAAAGTAAAAAAACGGTTTCGGTCATGACTTATCGAGGAAGTATGTGCCTATATGTACGAGTTCAAGACTCATGTTGTACTCTATGTCGTTTAGTATTTGGTCCAGTAACCATTTCCGATGTAGGCGCCTTACGTTTATTATTTGGTAAGGTATTAGCCAAAGGCTGTTCTTCATTAGTAAGTAAGTTTGAACAATTTTCTGCACTGTTGGTAAGCAGATCAGAAAGTTTAGTCACGTAGGAAGTAGGTGGCAAATAGGGAATTTCAGATCCGTCAGGGTTTGTAGTCACCTGAGGAAACCCTTTTCGTTTATCTCGTGTGTTCTTATGTAAACGCTTATTCCATTTCTTATTAAAGATACGAAGAAAGTCGCGAGATTCACGAAATGCATCGGAGGTTAGCCAAGCTACTGTCCCATCCATGAAACGGGTCTTGTAGTAAGTGTAACCGTCTTCGGATGTTTTGTCAATTATATCTTTGACTTGTGACTCCATAACTGGTACATCAGAATCAAATGAGCGAGCGAATGAGAGTTCGGAGGTAGGGATACGGTGAGTGCCTAGATTGGTTGCGCTAGTACCATCAATGTTATTCACTTCGTAAGTATCACTCTTCTCATCATGGTAGGAAATAACAAAAGGTCCTATCGTCTTAGAAGAGAGTTCGGTAACGTTGGCGTTTCGATTTATAATGTTAACGTAATCGCCGACTTTGAACTGAACAATGTTCTTAGTGTTATTCCATCGGTCATACGCTTTAAGTAGGACGCGATTCTTGTGCTCGAGTAAACAGGGGTAAACAACGTTCTGCATATGCTCGATCTTTTGAAGCCACGGGGTAGCGTGTTTCTCGGGCGCAGTTTTATCAAACGTTGCTTGTAATTCACTATAGCGGCCAAAGAAATAGTGAAACGGGAGTGTTCCAGTTTGAGGATTCATGCAGTTATTCATTTGAGTCTGAACCCATTTCAAATGATAAGGCCACATATCCTCAACGTCGTCTAGTGCGGTACGCAAGAGTTTCTTAAGTTCTCTATGACGTGTCTCATTTGCACCCTGCGTTTGAGGTTTGTAAGGAACACCACGCCTATGGGTCATGCCTGATACGAGTATAAGTGCCTCCATTACGTCGGTACAAAACTCACTACCGTTATCAGAACATAGTACTCGGGGAAACCGAAGTCATTAAAGACGTGATAGCATAATTCTGCCACTGTTTGTGGACGTTTGTTCGGTATTGCATAAAGCAAGTTATAGCCCGAAGCCACACATAAGAAATGACAGATATATACATCGCCAGTATGCTTGGATCGCGGGAGTTTAACCAAATCGACTATGACTCGGCGCATCGGTTGGTCTTCTGTCACACTTTTTTAGGGGTGCCCAACCGTATCGCTTGATCTGGTTCTTTTCACAATCAGTACAGCGTCGGTATACTTCACGTATGGTTTCTTTCAGCGCCGGGTGATCAAGCCCTGCACGAATAGCCATTTTATAAGTATGCTCATATGCTCGATGCGTTAAATTATGTATAATTTTAACTCTACTTTCGAGCTCCTCTAAGTCAGTCAGATTCTGCGTAACGCTGGCTGGATGAACCATAGTCCTGTTGGAAAGGGCAACCTCAGTATCAGGAGGGGTAGAGTCCTGAGATACATAATTGACAACATTGGATTGTTGAAGTATCTTCTTCAGTTGTTTCGCCACTCCTGGCTGTTCTTTAAGCAGCGCTTTAAGTAGTTGAGTGCGAGCTTCAGGTTCTCTTAGAGTTTTGAGTCTTTGATCCATGGCCTTAGCTAGTTCCATGTTTTTTACGATCTAATGCCGTTTCAATCGGCATTACCTCGACTGCAATCTTGTTGGGTGCATGTGTTGTACGAGTCTTGAGCTTTTGTTCAAACTCTTTAGACTCCTCTAGTTTAGCTAAGAATTCGGTTGAGGGTTTCCACTTAGTGGTACCTGCAGGACCGATGCGACAAACAATGGTGTGTTTCCAAGGCGTCTTCTTAATAGAATAGGATCCCTGATACAAGAACGTGTCGGTTTCACGGTCGACATAAATAGGTTCGTCTTGAATCATATTAATTAAATCACGTATCCATGGGTCGGAGTTACGTAAGGGACAACACAGCGTAATGGTAGATTTAGTAATATTAACATAATTTAACAACTGTGCGATAAGTTGACAAGGTGGGTTAGCCCACGCATTATGCTTTGATAAGTCAAGCTGAAATGCATCACCTTTAGGATGAGTCAACGACCTATATTCAGAAACCTGTTTGTTATGTTCTGCGGCAAACATATCAACAGTAAATGGACCCCATCGTGATTGAGCGAGGTTAAACCATTTCTTATTTAGCATCCAATCGGTTGCTAATAACTCTTTGACTGTTTTCTGGTAGTCGGGCACAAGTCGAGAGAGCATGTCAGGAAGATGGTTATGTATTCCTGGAATGTGTTATATTAAAAGCGAACTTGGCAATAATGTCATGCCAGCGGCTCACCAACTGTGAATCAGGGTTCATATCTTTAAGTATGTTAAAGACTTTTGATCACAGGCGACAGTAAAGTAACTTCCATAAAGGTAGTCTTTAAACTGTCTTAGCGCAGTAACTATAGCAAGGAGCTCTTGTTTAACGGTGGGGTAATTCCGTTGACTCTTATTATAACTCTTGCTAAAGAATTGTATGTAGCGCGGTTTACCATTTATCGTTTGGTAAAGCACTCCACCTACCGCTCGATCTGAAGCGTCGGTTGCTACTTGAATGGGACACCATCCACAGGGTACTGCATGATGGGTGCGTCCATTACTTTACTTTTGACTAGTTTAAATGCATCATCACATTCTTTAGTCCAAAGCTTTCCCAAAGGTCCTTTGTGCAGCCGTAGGTGACTGAAAGGCTTTAAGTAATGAGAAAGATGCGGTACCGAATCCGAGAAGAAGTTAACAAACCCACACACAGAGTTCACATCTCTTCCAGTAATCGGTGTTGATAAATCCAACAGAAACTGTTTCTTGCCAGGATCAATTTCTACCCCTGCTGCAGATACTTTGTAGCCAAGTAAGTGTATAGTATCTTTAGCAAAAGAACACTTGTCTTCGTTAATCTTAAGTTTAGCATGATTAAGTCGCTTTAAGACTTCTTTAACGAGTTTAGCATGTTCATGTGCTGTCTTTGTAAAGATAACTATATCATCTAAATAGACTGATACGTTATACGACAGGTCCGCAAATAGTTCCATCATAACTTGTTGGAAGAAAGAAGGTAACATGTGTAAGCCTTCAGGTGCACCTTTAAACTGGTACTTCTTACCTTGCCAAGTAAAGGAAAAGTATTTCCTATGAGGCTGATATATTTGTAGTTGATGGAATGCAGCTTTTAAGTCTATCTTGGAAAAGATAGTCGCACCTCCATTTTGCGTAGTATCTCGCTTATCTTAGGTAAGGAAAACTATGTTGCGGAATTAGTTTGTTGATTGGCGACAGGTCTAGTACTACTCTTGTTTTACTAAACGTTCCATCAGATTTATATTGATCGACCGCTAAGAGAGCTAAGTTAACTGGGGTTGCATCATAATTGATTTCAATTAGACCCTGTTTTAACCAATCTTCGATTTGGGTTTTGACAACGTCTTTGTGTCTCCAACTCACGTAGTTATGTGAAGGACACTTTAACTTAGAGAAGTCGACGTTTGTTAAGTCAAGTCTAACGTACCCATTAGAGAACTTAAACATACACCAGTCAGTTATTGCAATCTTCCTGTTTTGTATAATTAAGTCCATAATTATATCGGTGAAGTGCGGAATCATATCCTTTGCTTCACCTTCCGGAGGTTTAGGTATCTTTAACATATTATCATCTGACTGATCTTTATTCGGGTCTAGCCCATTAGGCAGACCAGTGAGTGTTATACCTAAACTGAGAAGATCAGTCATACCTATAATTAAATCGTATTTCTGAGACATGTCAGTAACGATTAGGTGAGTCTTCACTTCTCTTCTATCTGACAGCATTATGTGTGCATAGTCAATGGCTTGTTCGCAAGTAGTAACTTTGCCATTTCCCAAGATTAAATCAGTTGTTTCGTTATGGACAGCCATATCTGTAGCGTAGGCTACTCGGCATGAGATAGCAGAGACTTCAGCCCCTGGATCAAATAGTGCCATAACTTTTTCTCCATTTACGAAAACTGTTTGAAAGATACGTTCATCTCCTTTGGTATAGATTTTATTGAACATTTTCTCATAATCTTGCTCTAGTGCGCACATATATGGTACTGTCAGTGCTTAATTTGGACGTCTGGTAAGTCCTTGCAATCCTCTTTGTGCCAACCGTTAGTACCCTTGCAAGTAGCACACTCTTTCATATAGTGTCCAAAATCTGGCTTGCCTGGTGCACACTTAACAGGGTCGTGTCTACCATTCCACTTGCCATTACGTTTTGTGAGGTTGTAACCACACTTCTTGCAAGGCGCTCTCACCTTCTTATCACCTTCGGTTCGGTAGAAGTAGAGCCAGTACCCCTCCAGTAGTAGTGCGAGGTTTCTTAGTACTACGCGCAGTATTAGTCTCTACTGCGTTTCGCTTAGTGGGCTGGGTGTAGCTCGTGGTACTAAGTACTCTAGTAGAGGAATTGGTATGCTTGTGTACTATCTTCTCAAAGACAGACCAAGGCATAGATCGCAAATCACCATAGGCGATGATGTCATCATTGACTTTCTTAAAGAGGTTAGCTCCCAGAGTCTCCATCATCTGACAAATTAATAAATATTCGCCAGTATAGGTACGACCACCCATCCGAGTATTCATATGTGTCATATGAGCTAGAGCACCTCGAATAGTGGTATCGTTCGCAAAGAACTTGCGAGACTCTAGAAGTTCACGGTCACGTGCATCTTCAAAAAAAAGGTGTTAAGTATATTATCACGCAACTGGTGCCAGGGTAGGGCTTTCCAGTTGGGCTCATGAGCCTTTCAAGATAGTTCGCCATTCACCTGGCTCACAGAAATGAATAAAGGCATTCATCATCTGCTTATCCCTAAGGCTGGCAGACTCCTTAAGTTGGTCGAAGGCCTTCAGTGTCTCCACTGTACTCTCAATAGTAGAGAAATCGACCTCAGCCTGCGCGTTACCTAGCTGCTTTTATAAAGCTTGGTTCTAAGTGTTCACGAGGCTCATGCTCAGTGCTACGGGCTGCTAGTGCCAAGATGGTGTCTATTTCCTTTCTCTTGTTATCGATTAGATAGCGAATGTTATCCGCTTTCCTATCGTCAAGGTCAGAGTCATTCAATAGACGGTCCTCAAGGACTTGCATACCAGAGCGTAATAGCCTGAGACGAGTATGTCTGGTTCTCACTTCCTCATCCTCAGGATTAGAGCGGGAACTCTCTAACGAGGTACTGGTGTAGCGATTGCCAAAATCGTGATTACCAGGGTTAGTTGGCAAATGAGGGTCGATATTACGAGGATGGTAAGCCTCATCGAGTTCCATACGATCATATCCTCTGACAGGGTTAGGTTTGTCAAGAGGATGGTCGATGGTAGCATCAGAGCTATAGAGATTAAATTTTGAAATATTATCTCTCGCCAGTGGTAATTGGCTTAGTGGTAAACATACTGGCTGGTAAACCAGTAGGTCTCGGGTTCGAAACCCGGCCCGAAATTTTTTTTTTTTCTTCGGTATAGGAAGAATATCAGCCAAGTGGGACACGATAGAGGGGTCCACAACTGCTGCTGCCGCTAGCTCCTTCAAGAGCGCTTCAGTGCGGTTCAATTGGCGTCGAGATTGAGAGGATCCAACCACTCGTTGTCGAGTTATGGCGTCCTCAGCTTCGGCCCCAAGATTTGAGCTGAATGGAATGGCTTCTCCATCGATGGCGAAACCGAAATTTTCGGACAGGTCCAATACTTCCTTTTCACGCCGGATTTGTGCTGGAGTGTCCTTTAGATGTGGAGTTATAATGCCCCCCCTGACATTCGTATCCACGAATTTTCCAGCCTTTCGACGTTTATCCCCAATATTTGACGGCACGTGGTCAGGGGGGGCAAGCTGGGGTCCTGAGCTTCACTCCTAGGTGATACACGGACGCTGGCGAGCCTTTCCGCGGTAGTAGATACCTCTTCTTCCAAGGCTTTAGGATCCGACGAGTCATCCTCAGAATAATCCTCTGTACCAACCTCAGAATTTGCTTCCCCAACAGTATCCTCGGCAGGCTCAACTCCAGACAGGCTAGGTGTTTCCACAGGGACATCAGGAACCTCAGCAGGCTTAGCAGGCTTAGAGCTAGCGGCTCCCTTGCCTTTAGAAGTACCCTTAGCCATAGTAATTGCTGGATAGTAAATTGATGTCAGACAGTCTAGAAGCAGTACACTACTGTAACTACTATATAACTGAAAAATATGTAAACTTCGATGGAAATTACTAGGTTTCAAACTATATTAAACTAAAATACAATTTAGTCAGTTAGATTTAGCAGTGGTAGTTTGTGTAAGAATGATCGGGACCGCCTCTTGTTAAGAGCCCAAATATCCTCGATCACACAGGGCGCACCTCTAGCTGTTCTTTATTGAATAATTTTCACTAGAAGTACTAAATGTTCATGACCACTTGCCTAATTTGTAACAGACAT
>LUCW03001951.1:65000-67352 GCA_001586965.3 Sphaeroforma sirkka | reverse complement strand
TCTCTGATCTGTTTACCAACAGCAGAAAATTGTCTCAAACTACTTACTAATGAAGAACAGCCTTCTTTGGCTATTACCCTACCAATGGAAATGGTTACTGGACCCAAATACTAAAACATTAGGAGTTACATAGACTGCCAACATGAGTCTAAAACCCTGTACACTAGGCTATACATGCTCGATAGAGTCAAACCGAAACCGTTTTACTTTTGGTTTACCTTTTCAATAGATCAAGTATCATAGTACATTGGTTTTTTTATTTGTATTTTAAATAATTTAGTACAAGCTCTTTTTTCCAATATTTCCAAAGTGTTCTAAATTCACTTTGATGGCTCCAATAGCCTGAGTATTTGGTATGACTCATCTACTTGGACCTATTTGAGACATTAGTAGATGTAGGATATTATAAACTAAAATTTTATAATCTCCGAACTACTACTTATAGATTTTGGTCCTCTCGCCAATCTCCAAAATCCAATAAGTCTTTTTTTTTTTTTTAACTTTTCTTCAGATGGAACTTTATTTATATCAGCTAATGTATTAACGTGACTTACGTTATTATGTCTATTTACAAATTAGGCAAGTGGTCATGAACACTTAGTACTTCTAGTGAAAATTATTCAATAAAGAACAGCTAGAGGTACGCCCTGTGTGATCGAGGATTTTAGGCTCTTAACAAGAGGCAGTCCCGATCATTCTTACACAAGCTACCACTGCTAAATCCTAACTGACTAAATTGTATTTTAGTTTAATATAGTTTGAAACCTAGTAATTTCCATCGAAGTTTACACTGGCTTAAATTTTGTCTTAGTTAATATAACATAATTTAAAACAGAAATATCCATCGAAGTCTACAACATTGTGTAAATTTACTTTGAGATTGTACGTTTCGTTTACGTTAACGTTTTGACATCAATAATCAATCGATAGTCAGCTTGGTTAGTCTAACCATTACATCTGGGATTGGGCTATTTCTAGGGCGTCGACAATGGAAAGGGCTGAGGCCACTGTGCCGTGGGCTAGAAGAGGCCATGTTCCGCTGGGACAACCAGGCAGGCGGTGGCATCGACTGGGTCTGGGGTTGGGACGGCACAGATATCGGAAGTCTCTGTTGGGCAACCTGAAGCATGCTCATCCGAGAGCAAAATCGGTGCCGCTGGCGGTTCGGGCGAAGTGCTTGATCAAAATGGTAAATAACACTTTTCACCGCCAGCACTTCAAGGCCTAAGATTGTACACAGGATCAGTCCGAAGACGGGTCAAGAAGGCAATCAAACTAGGGGTCAGGAGGAAAACCGATGAACCACAGTTGCCAACCAGATACCGGATGATCTCTACCACCGTCACGTCAGTTTGTATTTCATATTCACATGAACCTCAAAAATCAGTCGCTTCTCCAGATACGTCAGTAGGAATTTCACCTGTGCAGAGAAACCAGACGTTGTGTCCGGCACCGGATAATCGCGACCGTGGTCATTGGGACCAATCTTGTGGAAAGCAGAGAATTGGTGAAACCCTACCAACGCTCGATGGAGTAGCATCGAAAATTCTGCCCCTCGTACATTTAAAGCCCCATAAGTCATCACGGTTGATGTTTGTCGAGAGATATCTTCCTTCGTTAGTTAAATCGGAAAAAAAAAAAATTCACTCGTCTTTGTTCTTGAACTAATGTCTATCCAGCTTAATTATTTTAGTTGCTTTGCAGATGATACAGAATTTCTTAACAGCCAAAGGTTTATTAATATACTTTTTGCAGACGATACTTCAAGGTGTAAATTTCGATGGAAAATTACTAGGTTTCAAACTATATTAAACTAAAATACAATTTAGTCAGTTAGGATTTAGCAGTGGTAGCTTGTGTAAGAATGATCGGGACTGCCTCTTGTTAAGAGCCCAAATATCCTCGATCACACAGGGCGTACCTCTAGCTGTTCTTTATTGAATAATTTTCACTAGAAGTACTAAGTGTTCATGACCACTTGCCTAATTTGTAAATAGACATAATAACGTAAGTCACGTTGATACATTAGCTGATATAAACAAAGTTCCATCTGAAGAAAAGTTAAAAAAAAAGAAAAGACTTATTGGATTTTGGAGATTGGCGGGAGGACCAAAATCTATAAGTAGTAGTTCGGAGATTATAAAATTTAGTTTATAATATCCTACATCTACTAATGTCTCAAATAGGTCCAAGTAGATGAGTCATACCAAATACTCAGGCTATTGGAGCCATCAAAGTGAATTTAGAACACTTTGGAAATATTGGAAAAAGAGCTTGTACTAAATTATTTAAAATACAAATAAAAAAACCAATGTATTATCTCAATTGATCTTGATATTTTAGACTGACCGG
>LUCW03001951.1:42500-57500 GCA_001586965.3 Sphaeroforma sirkka | reverse complement strand
TACATCTATCCACACGCACATTTAAAATATATATATATATATATATATATAATATATACACATACATAAGTGTACATCTATCCACACGCACACGTATACGTGTACACGTGTACACACACACACACGTATACGTGTACACATGTATACACACACACACGCGTATACGTGTACACATACACAAACGTATAAGTGTACAAACACACACACACACACGTATATATATACATATACATATACATATACATACATATACATAAATGCTATATAGCAATTTATATACAGGGATTTGTATTCATATGTGTGCTGTTTGAGACATGTTTATGTGAAATTGTATGATTGGATTGATGCATTAATTTAGATAAATAACATCCTTTGCGTTTATTGAGGATTTGCACATGGTTCGCTTGCTCGACCAAAGGTCATATCGCTGTGCAGTCGCCAATAGTATGAAAATGAGTTCGTATATTGTCTGAAAACTACCACTATAGCCTGTAGCGGGATGTCTGTGTATGCTAACGCATACAATAACAACTTTCAATATCTACTCTCTCACTTCTATCTTCGGTGGATTTCCCCTAATGATAGGTGAGGGTGTCATCATCGACGATGAGATCATTGTACGTGACTGCATTGTGCTACCAGACCAGCATGTGCGAGCCAGTTACCACAACGAGATTTTGTAGTGTGGTGTGTGATGACGATTTGCTCGACACATATGCAGGCGTACCTCGAATGGTGCATATGTATGCATGATAAGAAGACTAGGAATATCCCTCCCAGAGGGATCACATCAATGAGTGTAGTGGAATTGTACTGGGCAAATAAAGGCAGTTATTTCCAAGATATCGCACAATTTATAACAAACAATAGTACACACCGGTCGTTGTTCAACCTTATTTTAAGCGATCCAGAAGTAAGTAGTAACTGCTCAAGTTGTTGCCATAGTATCCCTGACCTCATAGTATTTGTGCTCAGACTCTCATATTTCAGACCTTGGCTAATTGAAACCTATTCTAAAATCTCCTCTGTTTACTTTTGGGCGCTCATAAAATAACAACACACAGTTTCTCGGCTGTCTGGCGAGGTGTTTATTCACCCTTGAGATTCGTCCACCTGCTTTCTGTGAAAGGAAGCAATCTCATGTGTTGGCACACGCACACATGTAACCATAACGACTGCTCTAGTAACGGCTAACGGGATGATAGCAGGGACGACAATGCGCTTGTCAGCTATGTATGCCTTGTTATACATGAACCAGCTGCGTGATCAGTAACTAGTATATACATAGCTCGTTCAAACGGTTCAAAATCCATTGTTTTGCGTTAAAAAAACCTATACGTTTATATGCTCAGTGAATAGTATAATAGATGTTTACCATCGAGATTTCAAGTGTCCAGTGAACACATGGTCATCGAGTTCGCTGTTTTCATTTCACATTTTTTCTATTTTTTAATTACATAGAGGAGAAGCCATATTTAAAAAGCGTATAAAACTCGATCATTTTTCGTCGATTTTAGGCGGCGGCTATGTGTGCATTTTTGCGTTTACGTTCAACGTTTACAAATAATCCAAGTCTCTAGCTCTACTATTCTAGAGAGAGCCGTCAGGCCGCCAAATTATTTACTATATATCAAGTGTGCTTAGTAGTCTCACTACCTTTGTTGATTGTATAGTGGAAGCTAGTGGAAGTAATCTCTAACCATTGGACGGCCCCACTAATTTTGGCGGCAAATCTATGAGTCTCGCACAAATAAACAAACCAAACATAAAAATAAATATTTATTTACATTAATAAACAAAAACACACGTATTTGCACACTATTTTCGCTAGTCTTAGCGCATATACCGCACGTTAGAAGCAAAGCAAGCCTCTGAGACACCCGTAATACTGATAAGGCCATGAAATGGGAATAGAACACGTGTTAATAGATTGAATGGTAATAATATTTATGTTACTTGTCCTCAACAATTATCTTCTATTTGAAGTACTACGTTATATATATATATATATATATATATATATATATATATATATATATATATATATATATATATATATATATATATATATATATATATATATATATATATATATATATATATATATATATATATATATATATATATCTATATATATCTATATACATATATATATATACTAATCACATACTTACTCGGATCATGTATTATAGGTTACTCCTAATGAATGTGTACAATACATGCGTATAAGGCTGACGGACAAGATGGCCGTGTCCGGTGCCAGGTGCCAGGTGTCTAATCTCGTACATATTTCTTCATAAATAACAGTAAATAATTAAAACTGATAGAAAGCATGGTTCAATAAAACGTATAGCGGTTTGTGCCGGCTTTAAACAGGCTATTTTACAATATTCATGTGAATTCTTGGCGCCAAAAGGCCTACAAAAAGCCCTTCGGGATTTTTGTTTTTTCATTTTTTGGCCAGCACACCTACCATATACGAGCCGGCCGTCAGCCAGTGATTTAATTTGATGACGTAAGTATGCCGTCGTGATTTTGAGCATTACACCCCCCCCCCACAAGAGACCTAAGACACCCGCCCTGAGATTGAAAATATATTTACAGAACAGAAAGGTGTCTAATTTAGAAGGCTATGAGAAAGGTAAACAAACACTTGACGTCAGAAGTTCATGCCGACCAGTGTCCCGAAACACAGCATAGTTCAGGATGTCAGACCTAAAACCACTCCCAAACCGGAAGAAGATACCGGAGGAAAGCTCTGGGGCGTACAAACCACTCTCATTAATACCAGAAGTGGGTAGATTCGCTTTGTCTGGGGGGATTGGCAATACAATCTTCTTCAAGCTGAACCAGTACTTATTCCAAGATGTCGGTATATCTGGAAGTATTAGTTGGACACTGGCGTATCTCTTGTCGATCCCTCTGCAACAGGTACGATTTACTTGCCCGATGACAACGTGATTATTCGCTGATGGCGGTTTGATATTCTGCTCAAACACTCTGAAACCAATCGTGATTAGTCTGAACAAGCTCATATCCCGGAGGGTAGAATCTATTTTGGGCTATTCTTGTATTTCGGGCGTGATCAATAGAGGGCAGTACACGAGTATGTATGTAGGACATACAGTCATCGCAAGCTTCGTTCCCACGCATAGAATGGACACTATGTACTGACTCGTGGTTTGTTGGATCATCTATAATTCCTTGTTTTCTGTATGATTATATTCTGTATCGGACGCACGTGCAGGTACTTTATAATTTACGGTTACCTTAACGTTTGTTATCTGACTTGAATAAGCCTTTCATCGAGTACTACGTCTGTAGATTCACGACATAGTGTAGTCGCTCTGCATTTGTTGAGTATAACATCTGTTAACTTCAACCCAAATCGGCGCCTTTGCCAAGAAATGTGCTATGTGGTGCGTGCTCACATTCATGCCATTTTTAGATGATGGATGTAAAAGTTGGCAATATGATAGAATGATTCCTGCATTATAATAGTTCACCAATGAATACTAACACAGGGGGTTCATCTTTCTTAGATACTTCATCGGCATATGGTCTATCTGGGAGTGAAAAACGGGACCAGCTCGTATCTCGTCGAGTTGTTTGGACTGTATGTGAGCTACTCCATGTCGATAGTCGTCGGACTACTTCTGAGCTACGTCATGGAACAGCTTGGAGTCGATCATGAGTATGTCTTGTATTGAAGGGATGGTGCTTATATGTTTTTGGTATATTCATCATGATAGCATTAGGTTTACATTACGGTCCTTCAAACAAAACTCGGCCACTTATTATGTTCCGTGGTAGCAGTGGTCGGGTGCGCACTCATGCTATATGACTGTCCGTCAAATACAACCCTCGATGTCGCGCGTGCAAGACTAATTATGCATATTGTACTTGGCAACTAAATACGCTCTCTCACATCCTAGGATATCTACGTACCACACACATTGGCATACTCGAGCATGCACATACGTCCAGCTAGTATGAACATCATATATCCTAGTATATTTACGCACCACACACATTGGTATACTCGAGCATGCACATGCAGCCAGTTAGTATGACAATCATATATCCTAGTATATCTACGCACCACACACATTGGTATGCTCGAGCACGCACATACGTCCAGCTAGTATGAACATCACATATCCTAGTATATCTATGTACCACACACATTGGCATATATGAATATCACATATCCTAGTATATCTACGCACCACACACATTGGCATACTGAGCATACACGTACGGCCAGCTAGTATGAACGCACGACCGATATTCTAGCAACAACAGCAGTGATTGCAGTTCAATTTTTTATAGAAAAAGTAACGGTATGTCCGCTTGTAATTTGTCTTCACAGAGAAGCACGTATTTTCTGCGAACTCAAATACCTTTCTTGAGTGTAGTGCTTGTGGAGACCGCTGCGATATATCGCAAGAATAGCGGCATTTTTTTGACGGATTCAAAAGGAAAAGCTCATTTTGAGCGATTAACTAACTATCTGCATCGCACGGCAATCGACATGCTAGGCTATGGAAAAGGTTCAGTGTCAATGTCACAACCAGGCGGTAGCATAGACTAGATTTTTTCTATTCATAGTGCGCACGCGCTCGGTAGCTGTGCGGCGATATTAGGAACGCATCAATACACTCATATTTGCTCTACATCTCCTACTACCAAGCTGTCCTCTTTCAAACAAATCCGTTGTATTTTCTTCTGTGCACAGCGTCGCCTGGGGCGTGAACGTCATCGCTACTGGGATAGTTTCCTACGTGATGGTGAACAGGGCTATGGGAAAGCAGGCAACCGATTGAGTTATCTCTTGGATCTCTCGATATGGTATATGAACCTGACTAGTAGTCAAGAAACCCCGTAGTCGATGGGTATGCTCTGTGTTAGGAGCTGACAAGTATCATACAGCAAGCGAGGTCGACAACGTGCTGGATACTCAAACAACATTTCATGCCTGTACTTGAAGGAAAAGTTGGACATAGAATCTCCGCTTTTGAGAACGGCCTATCATTCAGACATTGTCGAATTTTAGAAGTGGATATGCACCATCAACTCCGAATAGCCAAATGTGAGGCGCCGCGAATTCCTCAAGTTTCGCATTGCTTGACTTTAATTTCACCATCGTAGCTGATGGCACACATAATAAATAAATTTAGGAACAAATGTATCATTGAAAAAGTCATGAATTACTGTGCATACGACAGGGTGTTGACAGTAAAAAATGGAAGCGCGCACACAGCGAAAAAAGTTGTACCGAAGATTTTCCACCGTCGTAGTTAAACAGAGAAAAACAGCTACGGAGTTCGGTGCCATATATTGACCAAGTGTAGCGAAGGCATCGTCAACAGAGGGTATATCATCGGCATAGTGGAGAAATTGGTTGCATGGATCGTTAAAGAATCAACCAGAACATCTCATACGCAACGGACTTGGTAGGCATTGCATTCTCATCGATATAACGCAGTCGCAAATGCGAGCGGTGCTATGTCAAGCAATCACTTGTGTCTGCAGGGCTTCCACAATATCCACTGAGTGAAGCAGCGAGCGCTTTGCGACTTGTCCGGAAAAGAAATTGCGCTTGATAAAGCGATTTGACAGCCGAGCCATTTCCGTGGCACACATAGTCCACAACTAGATTAGTTGATTCCTGCTTTTAAAAGGTGCCCCTCGATCGACGCTCTTATGCAAATCTCCAGAAGTGGACTGGAAGGAGCGAGAAGATGTGGATCCGAGTCACATTCAGACATAAACACGTGGATACTAAACTCGTGACTGCCACAGACGCGATACCCAATAAATGCGGCGGCCGATTTTGTGAGAAATGTTGAAAGCGAAATAAGCTACTGTATAGATTAATCGAACAAGCTTATAACTTGATAAAGTCATGGAATATTTATCGACAACGTCTGTTGACTGATAATAAAAATGCAAATGCAAATATTATGTTTAGTTTCTCTTTTACTTTCTATATATAACGTATAATTATGGACGCACCTCTTAGTCCTCTGACCCTCCATCACGTTCTGCGACGAGAGCATTGAGGGAATCAGGTCTCTAAATCACAATTTGCAACGATCCAACGTATATGGTATAGCACGAGGTCCTTGGCATAGCATGTCTCGCTACTTATGTCTGTACCCGAATGTATTTACACCTACCATTTACGAATGTATTAAGATGGTGTTCATGTCGAATAAAAGTGCTGCGATTCAGTATAGCACAAGAAAATCCCTCGTCCATACATTTTCGCAACCTAATTGACCAAACACCTACGTCTACACCGTCTGTGCTGACCAGTATCATCTCCGCGACTATCAACTACACTGAGGAATGTTCTTCCATACCGTAGAACGATCCCCCAGCCCTGGCACCTGCGCCATCATGCCCACTTCGTTGTGACGCAGTGGATCGCTGGGACACCCGAGAAGAACCACTGCCACCACCGTGGCCGCCTCGGTTATACATGGAAGAGGCACCACTATTGTTGTTCGAACTTCCCCTCGGTCCACCGTTCTGGTTGCTTTGATACATAGAGCCGCCAGGTTGCATCCTTTGACCCGGAGGACCTCCGGCCGACATACCACCCTGGGGATAGAAGGCCTTCTGATACACCATCATTTCTTTCTCCTTGGCCCGCTGACTCTTGACATAGAACGCACCGATCACGCACAGAATTAGACCCACGGTACCGAAGACGACACCAGCTCCAATACCGACAGCCATTGTGATGGAAGTCTGCTCGGCTGCATCGTCCTCGGCCTCGATGTCTTCGATACCATTTCGGCTGCTGAACTCTCCCTCCGCAAACGGAACAAATTCAAGGAGACCGTGTCCAATACCACCAGCAACTTCTCTGCGCTTCATGAAGTCCATACCACCAATGTGCTGAACATCTTCGATATCAGCGAAGGCGTCGTACTTCCAACTGTCCTCCTCAATTGAACGTCTCCTTCGGCGTGCGGTCGAGTCTTCGTACTCTACAATCACATACCAACAGAACATATAAGACGATGCGTTTTGCATAGTCTCTACCGTCTCGCCGGCCTCACAAAGCCATTTGTCAGTCATGGGAATGATAGTATCGATCTTGGGTGGTATATGATTAGGATCAAGTACACGAACTACCTCACCGTAATCGTCATATATTAGCTCACCCGCCTCGTTGGTCGCATCCATCATGATGTCACCGACTCCTAGATGAAACACGGGTTTAAGAATGGCATCCAACTCCATTTGAGTCATCGAATCATCATCGTTGTAAAAGTAGTCGTTTTCACCGCACGATCCCTCAATCTTCTCTCCCAACTCGTTGGCGTAATGTCTCTCGACCTTCTGAATCTCTGCGCTCTTGATAATCAATGCTGTCTTGTTAGTCCAAAGCTCGATGGTCCAGTACGTATCAGATCTATCGGGTGTGAACACATTAGTGTCACGATCGGTCTGGAACGTGTCATCGGATCTGAGCCTGACAGTGGGCTCGAAAGCGTCGCTTAGCTGGAATGGATCTTCTTCACAGAGTCCATTGGTGTCGATATTGAAGGTGATATTAGCGTGCTGTCCCTCATCTTTACAGCCCACAATACCGGGCACACAAGCCAAGGGCAAGTTCTGAATGTGATAAGTCGCAGTCAGATCACAAGACGTGATTTGAAATGAAAGTTTCTGCATACAATAACTGTTCTCATTCTGACATTCCTCGGCACAGTCACCTGTCACAACCCAATCGCTAACAGTTGTTTGGTCATCTTCCATACTGTCCTTATCCACTAGAACCCCACCCGTGGAGTCGAGAGGATATATACCGTGTGGGCATGGGACAACTAGAGAGATCTCCACTACCGACGTATTGTCGTTAATAGCGGCTAGATCCAAATCGGTGATAGCCGCATTGATCTTCTCGATGATACTATCTCCATCCGTAGGGTCGGTGCCATTATTTTCCCCTCCAGATGGTGTACCTTCGTCTGTGCGTACATGGACGTCCGTACAAATCTTGTTCAAACGGTCGATACTGATAGACATCTGCGCTAGGGCCTCACCCGTACGCATATGTGAGAAGGCAAAAAAGTCGCTCTCCTCAAAATCATCCATCGTGATTTCTTCCTCGAAATTCAATTCGACAGCCGCATCATATGTAGTGATGGTAGCCAAGTCTGTTACTGTAGCACCACAATTTGTCATATAATTGAAGGCAACACTCACTCCAGCGTTAGCTCGACAGTTCACAGTCTGGATCTCCAAAACCCGCGAGACATTTTGTTGCTATCAGTACTTAACTTACAAGAGCCGAAGTGGATATCAGTCAACGCACGGGTATTGAAATACGGACCAGCGTCACCAGCGATAACTAACGAGTTACTATATATGTGCATGCCTTTGGGTGCATCATACAGATCATACATGAAAGAGATATTCAAGGGTTGAGGATCCTCAAACTGACATGACGACCCTGTGGACGAGTCTTCCAATGTGATGTCCTTGATACTCGCACCCAGGGCGTCTATATAGAACGCAGCTGGTACAGAGGTACTATCAGCTCTGACAATTGTACCAGCCGTTCCTACAATCTGCACCGCCTTTGTGACATGCACAAATCTATCAAGCTCATAGATTCCTGCGTCGAGCAACAGAGTATCACCATCTGCTACCGAAACCAACTGAGTTTGGATAGTATTGACGCCTGGTGCAACACTGTAGTCAGTTGCAAGCACCTGCCAGGCGGCACACAATGCAACCGTGACAATTGGCCTGAACATAGTGACCGAGCGTGCTCTGTTTAAGTATTTGTTGTTACGTTTACAGGAAATGCGAATATGTTAAACTAAGGAATGTGTACTTAATAGTGAGAGGTAACAAAACACGTTGTTTGTGTTGCTGTGAGCAATGGCTGCATGCAGTAGTCACCGAGTAAACTGAACCACCTACAAGAAACGCTACAAAGACTACGAGTTATTGGGCCGCCTCTTAGCACGTGTATAGTTTGAAAAGCGGATACTAGTGTCGTGTAACGAGAGTTAATCCCTAATGTACAGTACGTAGTTGACCTTTTTTTATCTAATGCAAGCAACGCCAGCACAAAGTGATGAATTTTAAGTAGTCTTCAATACTTTATGTTGTAATTTCCTGCACCTGTTTGGACGAATATGATAAACAATGGTTCGTTGAATTGATTTGTATTCCATAGGCCTCTTAATTTTAAAATAATAGATATTTCACAAACAATAGCATTTTTTAGTTTAAAAAAAATATCGAGGTAAAAATCCTACCGACTATTTTGTATTTCCCGTGAGACTGTGAGACGCGAGTACAGTCACCTGTGACTTGTGAGGCTATGTGGGACTGAGTGAGGAACTGTGGGACTTTGTTGGAGCGAGGGTGTAATACTTTGCAAAATTCTCAATAGCTGGCGCAGATTCACAGTAAAAATAATAAAATAGGTAAAATAACTACATTTTAGCGAATGGGATTTAGAATCTAGAAGCTACCGAATCAATGCGCTCTTCCGCGCCTCCATAGTTTAATTGAAAACAGATACAATTGGTCACAATTAAATTGCGGGAAATCAGAGCATTCTGTTATTTGGTCGAATGTGAACTGTGCTCAGAAACATTGTGACACACAGGAGGTCATCGGCTCTTCGGACTCATATTTTAATTTTTAGGTGGGTAAAAGGAAGTTAAAATAGTTGAGTTAAAAATATTGCCAGGTTTTGTCTATCCTACTAGTAGTATGAGTACTTTGGTTTTCTTGAAATATTTAAAACAACAAGGCCGCGTCCGCTCAGCGCTCAGGCCTCAAACTTCAGAGCCTGAGATTCAAAGCCTCAGGCCCTCAGAGGCAAAGAGGGACAGTCCTCTCTACTAGTAGAGGGCTACTATTATTTTAATTAGTACTACATAGTAGAGAGCCCAGAGGCGATGCAATTTTAAAAAGTGGAGTATGGTTTGTGTAGGAATATAGTCGCGTTTGAAAATATGCTAAGATTGAAAATATGGTCTTTAGTACATTAAAATAAACCAATGAACCACCTAAAATCACGAAGGAATTCTTGAAAGCTGCATGGTAGGTTAGTTTTTATTATGTGAATTTCAAACAAAAACCATAGTTTTCTAAGACACTTCAGTTCCGAGTTTCGAATCTGGTGCTGAACAAGTTCCCCCGTAAAATAAAATAAAAGTCAAATTGCTTTAGTTTTTGGTAATTGTTTTTGTATTGTTATTTTATTGAGAAAAACAACAAATAACAAAAACAAATATACCTTTTTTGAAAAAAAACAATTACCTGAAAGTGGAACAAGCATGACCAGCCCCACCGGCCCACCCCGGGGCCCAAGATCATTCGCATAGGTGATCAGACCATGTGACATGTGCTGTTTTACATATTCATGTAAATATTTACATATGTTTTTCATAGCCTCCTAAAAAGAATTCTATAAATAGCCTTCTAATAAATTGAAACAGGTTTGTTGTAAAGAAACACAACGGTGGTTCAAACTTCCAGAGTTTCAGCAACAAGCCAACAACCTTTCAATTTCATCGGAGGAGGGTGGATACGCCTTCTAAAAATAAATAAACACCAACAGACGTCATGGGTAATGTCATGGGTCATGCCGTCAGCCCGTCATAGGATTAAAAATACACCAGGCTATAAAATAAACAAGCTAATATAAATAATACAGATGACGTCATAATTCCAAGACCAGCAATATATATTGTATATATAGTCGTCCTTGAAAATTACTAAAGCATAGGTCATAGGATATACACATCTGATATCACATATTTATATGTAAGCAACGCTGTCCCTTCCTGCCTCATTTGTTTAAACATGTGGAATATATACCTTAATTATGTAAACCAATGCTCGTAATATACGGCGTCTTAAAACTAAAATATCGGGGTAAATATATGCATCATGTATACTAACGTTCTCGTATAGACGACGTCTTAATTCAAAAACAGTGTCCTATTCGTGGTCACGCGTTTTACCAACCAAATACAAATAAATCCAGATTTGGACTGTACCCCTGTTTCGATATAGAGTAGCTTCCTATTTATACCAACTTGATATACGCTCTTGAGATCACTGTATCTGTCGAGCTTCCGAAATTTGAAATACATACTGACATCCACCAAATGACACTACACATCTTCGTTGCAAGCAAATCACAGACTACGCAGGGATGCATTACTTACACTGATATTCAGGATTGGTTATCCGGGAATGTTAATTGAACATGGGCATAACATTATGATTAATGTATACTTCCCAGAATCCAAAACAATGCACTTGCTCAGTGCCGACCAATGTTTAAAGCTTCATACCTACTTTCTGAATGGGAATATGTCTAATAGCATAATCTGGCCTGCATTTGAGATTCACCATGTCAACTTGTTAACGTTTCAATACTTCGTTGAATATATTCCGATGTCTGTTAGGCATAGTATCAAACGCTATGTACAATATGGTCTCACATAATCATCGAGAAACCTGACTCCCTAAGGAAATCTGAATCTAGCCTTCTCAAAACTGAACAAAATAATACTTTCAAGCGAACAGCACACGTGTTCAATTCAAAAAATCATAGCCTTCTCAAAATAGAACAAAATAATACTTTCAATACAATTGCAATGCAGTTCGTTTATCTGTTCATTTTTAGCCTTCCTCTTTGTATAAATGTGTTGTGATCATCATACGAGGCGCAACTCTGGCGAGTTAGCACATTACAATAAGATTATTAGAACGTATATGTCAGACCTGTATGTATTCTATTCGTATTTAGTGACTAGAAGTTGTGACTTATGATAACAATGAACTATCGCTTGTGGTGCAAGCAAAACCAAAAAAAAATACAAAAAAAAAGATGAAAAAAAATTGGCAGTTGTTTTGTTTTGGGGAATTTTAAATTTCAAAAATAAATAAAAAGACAAGTCTTGCCCGTTTTCAATTTTTGTTTAGTAAAAACGAAACAAAAAACCAATAAAAAATAACTCTGCTCTTGGACCGTTTGTTGGGCGATGTTTTGTTATTACTAAAAATGTTTTTTATTAGAAAAGTATAAGAAATATATTAGTTAAAAAATAAATAAATACAAACGAGTATGACAATACAAGAATTAAAATATGCAAAACAAGAGGCAGACCGAGTTTGGGCCGAGGGCCGAGGACCGAGAGCCCAAGGCTCGACTGCCCAGTGCCAGAGGAAAAATGCTTTTATTGACGACAACTAACAAAATAATGAATAAATACATGAAAACTTGTTGCAAAGAGAATACACCATCCCGTAAACAACATTTCTAAAAGCGGTCTGTTGTTTTGTCTCTTACCATTCACCACTCACCACTCACCACTGTCACCAGCGCCCAGTTGTTATAGTACAACATCTATTAATAGAATACAACAGTTATGGCTATTTTACGAAGCTCGGCTTGAAAGCAACTTTTGTTAGAAATAAATATCATCTTGTATTTTAGTTGAAAACCTGGTTTCCTGCCCTCCAAACAGGAGGTTGATATTTATTGTTTCATTTTTGTTTACAGCTAAACCACAGCAGGCGAAAACCCCCCAAACTTGTTGTATAAAGGTTTTGGGACTGATTGCCCTAAAAGTAGTATTTTTGGGATCAAAGGTGCAGTATTGTATATAGGGGGACACTTTTTGGACCGAAGTTGGAGGAATGTCTGCACCATTGTCCATGCCCAAGTCCCAAGGATCGAACACTCGATTCCTGTTTGACCGAAATCGATACCTACAGTTTGTTCGATGCTGTTGTGCAACTATTTATGTCGCACTCAACACCAAATATCTTTGGGGCACTTTGGACTTTGGACTTTGGACTGTTGATGGGGGCCATCAGAGTCAGACCTATCGCTAACAGCCTCATACCGTCTCGATTTTTGGGCTTTGGGCTTTTGGCACGAACTGACGAACATCAAATACACAGAGATAGAGATGATATCATAGCCATCTATCTCTCTGTTAAAGTATATCTATCTATCTCATACAACTTAGTATAATACAAAGACGAGGTATCTAAGGTAGTTCTGAGGGGTGCTTGCTATCTAATACATTTATCGCGCTCGGTCACGCCCGTGGCTCAGGCACGCAGCAGCAAGGTTTAGAAAACGCATATCTAGAGACGTTGCACTACACACCCCAAAGACATCATGCAGACCATCAAATGCGTGGTAGTGGGCGACGGTGCGGTCGGAAAGACTTGCTTGCTCATCTCATACACAACAAATAAGTTTCCAAGTGAGTATGTGCCTACTGTTTTCGATAACTATGCCGTCACTGTCATGATCGGAGGCGACCCTTATACTCTAGGCTTATTCGATACTGCCGGACAGGAAGATTACGATCGTCTACGTCCCCTGTCGTACCCACAAACAGATATTTTTCTAGTATGCTATTCAGTCGTCGTCCCAAGTTCATTCGAGAATGTCCGGGATAAGTGGGTGCCAGAAATCGCGCATCACTGCGCCAAAACTCCCTTTCTTTTGGTAGGCACACAAGTCGATTTGAGAGAAGACCAACAGAGCATAGCGAAACTACAACGACTAAAGCAAAAACCTATCCAGTACGACCAGGCCGAGCGAATGGCTAAGGATCTCAAGGTGAGCATATGTGTGTTTATTCAAGGACTGTTTATATATTGTGGCGTATATTAACCTGCTTTAGCGTTATTCTTTCGAGTTGTTTATGTTACGTTTGTAGGTAGTAAATTTAGGTTACAGACTTGTTCCGAATTGTTGTCGACATCGCAATTGCCGAAAACTACTTCGTAGGGTCTATATATTGTATTTACCTTTCCTACTCGAATTTCTTATCCGAGTCGTGGTTCTGCACATATTGGTTTGTCACTGTTATCCCTATTTTCCTTTCATATTGGTTTGTCGAGCACTGTTATCCCTATTTTCCTTTCTGTGTTAAATATGATAAGTCACAAAAGCCTACTGTCGCTGTAAATGCGTGGCAAGTGTGAAAAGTATGCGAATATTTCATGTTCATATTGTATGGAATAAAGTTGCAAAACCAACTTGTCTTGACGTGTATACGTTCGACTTACCGGGCAACCACGGCTCAAGAACACTGACATGGGACCTGCTTGTATTCTTACTTGATAATCGTAGGCTGTGAAATACGTAGAGTGCTCTGCACTGACGCAAAAGGGACTCAAGAACGTTTTCGATGAGGCCATTTTGTCAGCACTACAACCCCCAGAGTCATCTAAGAAGAAGAAATGTACACTCCTATAAAGTGCTCCTGTGATGTGACACAGCTTGAGTTTGGTTGCTCCTTTCTGATACGCGTTACGAGTTCTGCTGCTGTATATTCCCGTGAATCTGTTTTGCATCTAATGAGAGTAGAGTATGTATGGTGAGGTTTTTTTATTATTCAATCGCAAAAAAATGTTCGGTTCCCCTTCCGCATTCTTCCGTCACCTGCGTGCGAATATCTAAGTATTATCGCATGCTCTTCTCTGCATATCGACAATTAGTAAGCTCGAGATTACATCTTATATACATGGAAATGGAATACATCCTCCTCGATTCATATCATGTATATTACATTTACATTGCTTTATACTTACAGGCATATAAATATGTCTATATACACACACACACATACACACACACACACACACACACACTCTCTCACTCAATGTATATATGTATATATATATATATATATATATATATATATATATATATTACTATATATATACATATGTACATATATATATTTCTATATATATATATATATATATATATTTATAGATATACACATATATACGTGCATATATATATATATATATATATATATATATATATATATCAATAATAATACACACACATACACACACATGCACACACATGCACAATACATCACATAATATGTATATGTATATATATATATATATATATATGCATCGTTTCATATTCCTCATTCATATATATAAAATGTGTATTGATAT
>LUCW03001951.1:32500-40000 GCA_001586965.3 Sphaeroforma sirkka | reverse complement strand
ATCATAGACCTTTCAGGTTTACGAGCGATTCGGTCGTCGAGAGACATCTCAAATTTACGAGTGATTCGGTCGTACGATGTTTAGTTGGACTGTTTCTGTGAAATGGCTTGTACGTAATAGCGCCATCCAGCCTCCTCCCCATCTGTTCCAATCTTCGCAGTAGCGCACTTGTGGTGATGATAACGTTTGCTGCTTACGGCTTAGGGCACTTGATATGCTAGCTGTAGGTATATGACTTGTGATACTAGCGTTTACTACTGGATATGATAAAGGGACTAGCTACATAGTAGTATTCTTGGTGATAATAATTTTTACTGCTGATATATAAAGGAATTGTCTAAGAATGTAACACCCAAGGTGATATTGACATTTGCTGCTGGTGATGACGGATGAAATATCCGCAGGTATAGCACTCGTGGTATTATTGTTATCCATTTTTAACTGCTGGTAATGATAGATCAAGTAGTGTTGCGATGTTAGTGCATTCTGCCAATTACAACGGAAGTACTAGCTGAAAGTCCAGGATAGTGGATACGTTCGGCTGTTCTCGTCTCCTATGCGATGGGGTGTGTATCTGCCGGCAGTCATATAAGGCCCGCGCCATTCTGTTGATTTTACTGTACAACCATGCTCTCGGTCTTGTTTGAGAAAATACAGCATAAAATTTAGCATTAGCGATATCTGCGGCTAGTTTCACATCAGGCATATGTTAAATAGTACAATTGAGACGATGTTCTTGTCCGCATATGTACCGGTACAACTCAAGAGGCTATACCTATCCACATGCCAATGTATTGCCATAGAGGGCAAGCTCACTTTAGCAGTACACCGGCAACGCCGATTGACCTGAACTGTAATTGGTTTTACGATGTTAGGTCGTAGACGCGTGAGCTCTGGTAAATCAGCCGCAGTAGAATATCTCCTTATACCTACATTCCCATCGAAAGTCATGTGTAGGTAGACTATTGAAGGCGACGTTCACCTCATGTAAGAAAATCTCCGTATTCAAGCATGATACTGGGCTCATACAACCAAACTCATGAGCGATTGCATTGCATTCTAGGACACGTACTGGTGTGGAGTTTGAGTCCTAATGTGCTAGTGGCTATATATAGAGCTGTCAGGCTTACGCCGATATGGAGCTCACCCTACAGTATAACACAATGGATGTGGCACACCTCCATACCATACAACCGCCAATTTTCAATATATTCCTGAGTTGCTTACATGTGTATAAAGCAATAGCAATCAGACGAAAGTGTCCTGAAGTGTGTAGTATGAACAGTCCCTCGTACTCACGCCGTTCGCTTCCAGCGCGCAATAAAGAAACCATCCGTATCATTGGCATGGGGACACAGTTGGATTGAGGCGGCACTTTGGGATATGCCCAATTTATCGGCCAACTCACAACCCCAGGCCAATGATAATGGGCTGGGTTCAAAACAAACGCGTGTGCCGGATAGCTCGTCAAGGAACCATACTGCATTCTCCATTGTATTTGGACTCGCATGGCTCGAGTTGTTGTCCGGAGCTGAAGCTAGGGATGGGGTGCCGACCGTATGAAGAACTGGCGAGCGTCTGCAGGCGTGTAGATTGAACCAGTTTTCGATGTCACTGCACTCGCTGCGATTGAAAGTACAAGTAGCGTATATCTGTGTATATGGTGATAGGTTAATGAATGGTACTGGTGAGAAACTATAGGCTTTTGGAAAGCGCAGTTCCGCGTACTCACAATAATTGCACACATAAACGTGATGTATATGCGTAATTTATAATACGTCGCAGACATATAGAAATCAGAATATGCACACACACACACACACACACATATATATATATATATAAATATATATACATACATACATACATATATATATATATATATATATATATATATATATGCATGATAATGTACAGTTAAGAGAACAAATAAACACATACCAGGACGCCTCCAACCTTCACCAGCGTAGCCCCATACGCCAGCAGCCGTCGTTGCAGTGGTGGATATAGTGCCAGCGAATCCTGGCTCATTTCCCACCGCACATTTGGTCCTCTGCGGAGTGTCCCGAGAGATGAACACGGAGCATCTACCATCACCACGTCTGCATACGGCGACGGGGAGTGCGTGCACTGTATTCTTGGATAATTGTCCAATAAGGTCGATCGAATAGCCGGGATGTCAACATAAGCGTCTGCGGCCTCGGCTACACTGACCGTAGTATCAGCCACCAACACCTGGCCTTCGGTCTGTGTACTCATCTCTCTCGCCAGCCGTGGGTCTACATGTAGCGCCGTGCTTGCGTTCGCGCCGGTTTCTAACCTGAGGTGTGTAGTAGGTGCTGTGACATCTGCGTCCTTCCGTCCATGTGCCTCACTCACACCATCCATACCAACCCCACCTCTGCCCCTTGCCGTGTCACCCCCTCGGCCGCCCACTATTTGCCCAGCAGCGCGTGAGCAGACAAACCCACAGCCAACCATTGGGTCCACAGCCCCAGGACGACTTGTTAGACGCCGTCGAGCTACGCTGAGTGTCGTATCGTCGATGTCGTGACACACCAGCAGCCCTGGCACACTTAATGCCTCGGATTCGTCGGGTTCTGTTGAGGGAGCCGCGCTGTGGGTCTGACAGGTCACAATAGGTACAAGGCCAAATTAGCTTGTGCTGTTTTAAAGCCTATGTGTGTACAACTCCAGCCAGAAATAAATAGCGGTTAGACAAATACACCGTTCGCTGGGATTGGCACTGTGACCCTCCACATATTAATACATAGTTTCTCTGTGCAGTCTCATCGCAGCAGTGGGTGAGTGCCTTATCCATATCCCTGGTGTACATGCACCGTATATGGTCTAAAACAAAAACTGACCGAACGATTGCCAGATCAATTCACACACACGATACGCGATTTCCGTATACGGAACCATCCACCCAGACACATTGAACTGTCTTCTTACCTCGCCTGTTCTCAGATTATCGCATAAAGCCAGACTACACGACGTTCGTGTGTTGCATGCACCAACGCTGACTTCGGATACAATGCTATCTACATCGTCATTCGTTGTGCTTGTGTGGACATTAGTGTCAACAACCTTTCTTTCAGTGAAACTACATCCACCGGTGTCTACCTCTCTTGCACTTGTGCCTGTAGGCATATCCGAGTCTCCAGAGTACACTCTCTTCCTGCCGCGGTTTACGGGTCTACAGCGCTGTCGCACGCCAGGCCTTCTACAGCGACTGAGAAGATCGGCCAGGTGCAGTGCTTTCCCACCACGCCCACAGCAAAGGTCAACCACGCTCATGCCACGCTTCACCCCCTGAGTTACCATGGAATGGTGAGTGTGCGGTTAATTCACACCCAATGATATAGATACACGGTCGGTATGTGAAGATAAAGCACAGCCTGGTATGTGGCCCAATGACGGATAAGTTTACTTCACACTTGGGATATGGTCCTTGCTGGAATAATACGACCCTATAAGTATACAGTCAAAACAACCCCAACGCAATTCCAACAAACCTCTCTGCCGAGAGTAAACTCCTGCCATGTAAGAGAGCCCCGTTGCTATGCACGAGTTCGCTTTCACCACAATATTATACACACAGCTCCTGAGACGACCGCATACCGTTGCCAAGCCGATGAGTTGCGACCCCTCGTCCTGTACCTCGTACACTCCCCTCTTAAAGATTTCCGTGCCGACTATTTGCGGTTTGGCCGGCGAATCCACCTTCAACCCACACGCGGTGTACCGGGCAGGGCTGGTTACGATACCTTCTTCGGCTTGGAGATCGTCCATGAGCTTGGGGATATCATTCATGTACCTGTAATCAGTAAAAGAAGTATGGGCAATTGAGATTTCGACTTCAGGATCTGCTGACTTGTACTTCAATGGGATGAAGAGAGTCCACACTCCGATTCGTATCTGCAACCGGTGACTAATTCTAGATGAACGTATAGTTAACACACACTCTCAATGATGCGTGTTATTAAAAGCAGGTGATCGAGTTATGTGATTTATATACCGTATTGTCACTCCATTATCAAACACTCCATCATTACATGAGCAACGTTGGTGTGAACTTATTGTCTATTGCGTAACGGTGCGCAGTAAATGAATATTTTAGGATTTTCGTTGGACAACTATGATAGAAGTACAATAACACAAACATATACTGGCATTTTGATATATACGGTTAATGTATACGATTGCATATGTGCTTATATCTATATCTGAGTATTGTAAACAATAATATTTGCAAGATATATTCTGTAAACATGTTCAATGAATTGTACGAACAATCAATAATCATGTGTACTACACATCTATAAGTTGTATCGAGGAGACGAAATCACTTACGTATTACACCGTAACTTGATACCACCCGGTCGATTCATCGCAGCGGCGACTTCATTAGTCGATGCCGTGCTTTTGGTTTCAACTATTTGACGTACCAGCCAATCAGGAAGCGAATAATACACAGCGGTATAAGCAGTGGTGTCTGATGGAGGCCAGTTTATGCGAGAAGGCTCGGCCCTCCGTAGACGAGAAATAAGCTGTACTGGCTCTGTGTGTGCATGTTTCAAGAGCAAGTATTAAAGATACAGCACAACGATTATGTATGCGTATTAAACCTAATTTAAATCAACATAGGTATCAAACTGAGGCAGTTGTACTCGGGCAAGCAATCCGCATAGCACGAAGGGCGTGCGCACGGGTAGCGACATGGGTACTATCGCCTGAGCCAATGTTGCAGTGTGGAAGTAGCCTAGCTTGCACACACAAACCCATACACAAGAGAACACGGCTGCACCTTTGCAGTCCAGGTGACGCTTGGCATACTCAATCCACTCGCCAGTCTCCTCAGCCGACACGGACAAATGGCCCTCGAACCGTGCATGCTCCTCATGTACAACGTACATGGTTAAAAGGCAGACCACCACATCCTTCGGACTCAACTCCACATAGTCACTGCGGGCCTTCTCATGACTATGGCCGCCGTCCGATAAAATAGGCTGATTTGATTGGGCCACGAGTGCCTCGTCTTGCGCACACCCAAACACACTCGATACGCGAAAGTTGGTGCTATTGTGCTGGTGCTGAGACGGACTAACAGTCTCAGAATTCCAACTATCGGGTACGTCACTCGCGCTATTCATGGCGCAATCGGAGCACTTCGGTACATAATCTGGAGCATTAGGTGCAACCTCCCCATTGTTCGTTACATCATCCGGGAGAAGAGCCCATCGAAGCATGTACAGTAACCGGCGACGGAGCGAACACGCACCGAAGAGACGCCGAGACACGAGCGCTCTGCCATCGTTGTTGAGGAATTTCTGCCCTTTCCTGAGTGTGGTTTTGCAGAGCTGGTAGATAGTGGGATAGCGTGGATCATAGTATTAGCCTGCTTGTAGAGATGCATAATCAGAGTATGGGTTTTTTATTGTAAATTTGTGATGCTCATTTCAGGATGAGACAGGTATTGATAGGATGTACTCCCGATGGGGTGATACAAATGTGCAACAAAATACAAGCATATATCGACGATACATTTTATGGATTGATGTACACAAATGTGTATACACGTCTTAACATATATGTCATGAAATCTTACCAGCTACATTTGCAGAGTTATTATATATATATGTGTGTGTGTTGTTACAGGGTTATATATATATATATATATATATATATATAATATACATACACACATACATACATACATTATCATACATACATTGCTATTATATATATATATATATATATATATATATATATATATTATATATATATATATATATATATATATAATACATATATTATTAATATACATACATACATACGTACATACATATACAGTACGCATTATGTATATATATATATATATATATATATATATATATATATTATATATATATTATATATATATATATATATATATAATATTATATATATAATATATATGTATAAAACATATAAATATATATATGTACATACAACATATATATATATATATATATTATATATATATATATATATATATATATATATATATATATATATATTATGTTGTTCATATACAAATCTATAATTGCACGTACACAATGCACACACACACACACACAAACATATATATATATATATATATATATATATATATATATATATATATATATATATATATATATATATATATATATATATATATATATATATATATATATATGACGTTGGGGTTCTCAGATGCTCTCACAGTAAATTTGATTGCATTTTTTTGTCCCACCTAATATATGTATACTTCTCATTCCGAAGATAAAACTACCTTTTCCAGTCGAACCGGATTCCTGTTCCATGTCCTCAGTGATTGAGACGAAGGATCCACAAGCGCGTGAAGCACCGCTTGGGTTAATAGCTCGTACTTACAGGTTGCCATAGCTGTACTTGTACATGAGAATTAAATGCTGTTGTGGCGTTCTGTATTACACAGGTTGTATCTCCTATGTGATCTGCGAGCTTGTTGAACAACTTGCTTTGCAATCGAGCCTATATGAACGTTCCTCAATATATATACATTGGCATGTGAATGTACCTCGGTGTATTTGGCATGGGAACATTTCTCAATATATATATATATATACATATAATAGTATGTGGACCTATCTTTGTATGTATATATATATGATGTTATGTGAATACACCCACCTCAGTATATATAGAATGGCATGTTTAGTATATCACATACAACATGAGCACACGTATGTAAATATTTACGTATCTGACGTGCAACACGGTCCTTCTGTGGCAATCTGACTGATGCATCCAAGGTGCATATGGTGCCCTCCTCAGTTCGTTTCTCGTCTTAAACGTCAAACGTTGTACTTTCGTGTTGATTTCAAATTCTCGAGACAACAATGTATGATTTCAAATACGTTATCACGTATAATATAAGGTTTGCTGACATATGGGCTAAATACGTCTCTACTCTAAGTCTATGAAATACTATGTCAAACCACAGGTACCAGCCACCCGCCAAAATCGGCGATGCTTTCCATACTAGTCAATTTACCCCGTGTACTTTTTCTACCAATAGTAAATAGGTTGGAGAGATTTTTCACCAATCAATATTAGGACTTAGAACTTTTTCGCTAATCAAAAGAATACAAACACACACTGCCGTGCGCCCATAATAGCTGTCAGCTGAGTTGGCGGCCAGCCATGATCGAAAGGCAAATAGCCAGACGGACTTAACTGTGAGCAGACGAGTTGTTTGTTATTTATTGCTTGCTTGCTAAGTAGCTGGTTAGAAGTTCTTCACTCGGTGCTGGTACGCATACGGAATCAAATACGTAAGATAGTCCACGGTACAACCAGAGCGACGGAGCTTGTAGCTATGGTCTGTAACCAATGTCGGTAGTTAGTCTTACAGAACAATTCCAATTCTTAGAGTAAATTTCGAATAGAGTAGAGATTCAATACGCCGGTATCACCTAACAATTTTTATTT
>LUCW03001951.1:0-27500 GCA_001586965.3 Sphaeroforma sirkka | reverse complement strand
ATCAGCTAAATTTTCCGAGGCTGCACCTGGGAGTGTAACCGCTGCTGCTACCTCGGCCGAGAATGACGAAGCCGGAGATGATTTGGACACATACATGAAGAATGTGAATACGGAAGTGCGCAACTTAGCCACCAACAGGCGGCGTAAAGAAAGTATAATCCCGGATAAAGATGCAGCGCTGAAGGTAAGCTCTTATACTTATAATAATAAATATACAATAGTATCACACACACACACACACATAAATATATATATATATATATATTATGCTTATTTATGTGTGTGTATTTGTTGTATATCTAATTACGAGTTGAAGTTACTTAATTATTTTTTGGGTGCTGTTGACCTCTGGCGAGTTCAGACGGTATACTACATCTACAGGGTGCACAAGGTGGCTGGGAGTTCGTTCTAGGAAGTTTCTTGCCCGAGCTTTTGGCAAACACTTTCGAGGACAAATTCGAATCACTTCTCAAAACCCACGCATAGCATTGTATATAATCTCCGCTGAAGTGTTCACCCACTCTTCTATCGCACCTATACGCTGCCACATCGCAAGTATGGGAGAACGAGAGAGATAATCCACAACGCTATATACGTATCAATTTACCTTGGCCCATTCCCTCACTCCGGGCTTGTAACAACTCATGTGTAGTTTTAGGGTCTAGGGTTAAGGGTTTGGCCGAACCCTTCTAACATTCTACCGTAGTCACTCCCGGTATATAAACTTCCTTCACTCTCCATGGCACACATCTCAGCCCAAGAAGAAGTCTAAGCGCGGAGAGCGAGTGTACAACGATGAGGATGCCATCGAATACTCGTCCGAGGAGGAGGAAGAAGAGGTTGTGGTGACAGTGAAGCAGAAGGACATTGTGAAGGTGGATTACTCAAAGCTACCAGCGCTGGAGTTCAGAAAGGCCTTCTATGTTGAGGTGCCAGGTGTGTATACAGACGCACAGTTGCGTGTGTATGTGTTCATGTATGTGATAGAAAGTAGATAGAAAAGGGCGTATATATATATACACGCACAGTTATATATATATATATATATATATATATATATATATATATATATATATATATATATACCTACAGATAATTGCATTCATTTATGTGCCTACCAACGACACAATATTCATAAAGAGCTGAAGAAGATGAGCGAGGACGATGTGTTCAAACGCAGAGTGGAAATGGACAACACCCGAGTAAAGGGCAAGGACTGTCCTCGCCCTGTTAGTAATTGGGCTCAGTGTGGAGTCAGGTATGTAAAGTTATACAATGGTTATGGTTGTAGACCTGTGTACGGTTTATTTTGCCTCTCATTGCTTATTAGTGCGGCAAGAAGAAATCTTTCGATACTGTATTGAACTGTGACCGCTGAGTAGTATGTGTTCATCGCTCGATGTATGGTGTAGAGGAAACTATTATATATATATATATATATATATATATATATATATATATATATATATATATATATTTATATATTTATATATTTATATATATATACATTACATTTATTTTCATGTTTATATTTATATTTATATTTCTACTTATATTTATACCTTGTATTTGATTGCTTTGTTGAGAGATGCCTTTTATTGTGGCCTATTTTACACAATTATAATGAATGTCACGAAGAAGAATGGCTACGTCAAACCCATCCGATTGAAATTTCCGTGAACGAGGAGATACCTTCTATTGTGACATACAGGTTATAACTATAAATCTTATCTTACATTGATCTCGAAAATCATATGCTCATCTTTACCCGATGAGCGTGTGTCTACTATAGCAGCTGTTCGTAGGTATGCATTAGTTTGCCCTCCAAAACTCTCGCGAGCCGAAGAAACTGCCTGATCTCGCAATTGAATTGTATCTTAATGCCCATAAAATGATTCAAAATTACAACATATACTGATCCAATATATATCATTTGATATCTGGCTAAAAATTTAATGCACGCATGCTCTTATACCGTCTTCTACCCACAGCTCGCGAATTATGAATGTCATAAAGAAGAATGGCTACGACAAACCCATGCCCATTCAGGCCCAAACAATCCCAGCGATCATGAGCGGCCGGGATGTGATTGGCATCGCTAGAGTATGTCGCGATATTGTAATTTTCACGTGTAGATTGATGTGTACACACACACCTACACACACACACATATATATATATATATATATATATATATATATATATATATACATATATATATATATATATATATATATATATATATATATATATATATATATATATATATATATATATATATATATATATATGGGGACAGAACGTTTAGCGATACCTTTCTGTTGTGCGATTGTCGTAGCTCGGACATTCAAGGCCTCATATATATATATATATAAGGGGACAGAACGTTTAGCGATATCTTTCTGTTGTGCGATTGTCGTAGCTCGGACATGCAAGGCCTCATATATATATATATATATATATATATATGGGGACAGAATGTTTAGCGATATCTTTCTGTTGTGCGATTGTCGTAGCTCGGACATGCAAGGCCTCCATAGTTATGCGTTCTACATCTGCGCTGCAGTGCTAAATTGTAAGTTATAGTCATTTTGCAACTTTTGCCACTGTTATGTTGTATCTGAACTATTTACGCTTGAATTTACTTCTAGAGACTAGTAACGGGACTACACCAATAACGACATTTGCACACACACACGCAAACACATACACACACACACACACACATATATATATATATATATATATATATATACGTATGTATATGTATATAAGTATATATATATTTATATATACTAATTTACTTGAATTACTTATCTCTACAGACGGGTAGCGGAAAAACTATCGCTTTCCTTGTGCCAATGTTCCGTCATATCCTTGATCAACCAGAAATAGAGCAAGGAGATGGTCCCATTGCCATGATCATGGCACCAACTCGCGAACTTGCTATACAAATATACACGGTATGCCCTCTGCGGACTTGTGTGAAATTTTGTTCACTCAGATATATTGTACATATTCTTTATATATATATTTGGAAATATAGATACATATATATATATTTGTAGGTATAAATTTGTCTATGCATATGTATGCATAAGCGTAAGTACAATCACAAACCATCCCAACCGCCAGGATTACAACTGTTTGCATGGTTGTCACAGCAGTGCTAAATCAGTGGCCATTTGCAAACTGAGAGTCTTGCGTCAGTCCAGTACCAAACATCTCTGCGTTGATACTTATTTCGATTTTCTTTATTTTTTTCACATTTAACCCGTGGGATTTGTACAGAGATATTATTGGTTATATGCCATCTACTTGCATGCTACAATCACTTAGCTGTCGCAAATTGGCTAAGCGTATTATGCATTTGCCTACTACGACTATTGGAATGTCGCAAATGTGCTGAGGTTTATGTATTAACATTGTGTTTGCACACAACCATAAAGGAATGTAGCGCGTTAAGGTTGCTGTATTGCTGCATGCTACAATAATCACCAGGAATAGTTTACGACATATCTACCTACTAGGGCCATGAGAATGTCGCAAATGTGCTGAGATATATGTATTAACATTGTGTTTGCACATAACCCTAAAGGAATGTAGCGCGTCAAGGTTGCTGTATATCTGTATGCTACAATAATCATCAGGAATAGTTTGCGACATATCTACATACCAGCATCAGAGGAATGGGGCAAATCGTAATTCTTCTGTATATTTGCCTGCTTCACTCACTGAGTTTGCATCAATTTTTCAAATTATAATCTCACACTACAATTACATCATTACAACCACTTGAAATGTCGCAAATTTTCTAGGTATTAATTGCACACTACAATTACAGGAATGTCGCAAATTCGCTAAAGTCAGCGGCGTGCGGGCGGTCTGTGTGTACGGAGGTTCTGGTATTAGTGAACAAATAGCCGATTTGAAGGTAGGTCAAGTGGCTTGTCCAGGAATGGGGGTTTTTTTATCGACTTCCGTTTTTCCGGTCTTTCATTTGCTCGATCTGCCTATTATGGGAGGAAATCGGATAAATATTATAACAAAATTTGGAGAGAAAAATATAAACCAAAACGAGGAACGGATATAGATTTATAAACTAATATTGATTGAGGTTGGGTGGGAATGGGTTGGCAAAGAGTCTCGAACGAACACGCATCCGCCTACTCAAGGATGTATCGTATGCCCAACACAAGTCCCGCGAACATATGCACACATACGCTGTCATTTTATCTTGCATTAGGGCACTGTTACACACATACGCTGTCTTTTTAACTCGCATTAGGGCACTTGCCCAACACAAGTCCCACGAACATATGCACACACACACTATTACACACACACGCTGACTATTTAACTCGCATTAGGGCACTGTTACACACATACGCTGCCTTTTTAACTCGCATTAGGGCACTGTTATACACACATACTGTCTTTATAACTCGCATTTAGGCACTATTACACACCCACTGGCTTTCTGGAGCGTTTGAGTGGGGGGTTTGCTCGGATGATTAGACTTTCCAGCCAAATCTCTCAAGTGTCGTTGTATTAAACACCCTGAAACCCTAAAAATCCTTTGAAAGATGTAGACAGGACTGCACAACACCACTCACACACGCCTAGTGGTACACACGTACACTCACTTGCTTCAATTAACACGCATACACATACAAGCAGACACTTACATTACCACACACATACACTAACTCACTTACAATAACACACACATACACGCAGACACACACATTACCACACACATACACCAACTCAATTACATTACCACATTTATACACCAACTCACTTACAATAACACACACATTACCACACACATACACCAACTCACTTACATTACCACGGACACACACTCACACCCTCCCACAGAGAGGCGCAGAAATCATCGTGTGCACGCCGGGAAGAATGATTGATATGCTTTGCGCTAATAGTGGGCGTGTGACTAACCTCAGGCGCGTGACGTATCTGGTACTGGACGAAGCCGATCGAATGTTCGACATGGGATTCGAACCGCAAGTTATGAAGGTGGTGGATAACACGCGCAAGAACCGGCAAACGGTGCTGTTCAGTGCCACGTTTCCCCGACAGGTGAGTGGGTGTGGTTGTGTGTGCCTGTGTGTAGGCGTATGTGTATGTGTATTTCTATGACTGCTCAATTGGATATAGGTGGTGTTGTTCAGTGTCACGTTCCCCAGACAGGTGAGTGAGTGTGGTTGTGTGTGGCAGTGTATATGTGTATATTTATGTGTATGTTTATGACTGCTCGTTTGGATATAGGTGGTGCTGTTCAGTGCCACGTTCCCCAGACGGGTGAGTGTGTATGGCTTTGGGCTTGCCTGTGTGTGTGTGTGTAGGTGTATCTGTATTTGTATGTACATGTATGTTTGTTCAGTTGGGCACATACGGCGCTGTCTGGTACCACGTTCTCCAAATAAGTGAGTGAGTGAATGTGGCTGAACACATCAATCCTTCTATTTTGTGTGGCTATAAACTATCACCATCTAGTCTTACACACTGCACATCTCCACCCATACTGACTCATGCTTTCCTATACCCATATTGACTCATACTTATCTCCACCCATATTGACTCATACTTATCTCCACCCCCACTCATACTTTCCGGCTACCCCCCATACTGCACTACCTCACACTCTTCTCAGATGGAAGCCCTCGCCCGGAAGATCCTGAACAAGAATCCGATTGAGATCAACGTGGGTGGCCGGAGTGTGGTATCGTTCGACATAGACCAGAACGTCGTCGTGCTCAGCGAGGATGAGAAGGTGTGTCGGTCAGGGAACTCTCTCAGCGGAGGGGTGACCCACCAGAGTGTGTAGCTTACTAAAACCCTAAACCTTAAACCCTAAAACCCTAGAATTATATTCGTCTCCCGCGCCGTAGGGATCATCAACGAAAGGCCTGTTCTGTTCTTTTGATGTCTGTGTGTGGATAATATGTCTGTACCACGCCATGTATCTGCGACATGGCGCTAGCTCTCCTTGCTTGATTAGATATGAATGTAGTATGTGCATATGTTTGTGTGTATCTGGTGGACAGGGTACACATCTATTTACGTATAGGAGGCCCTCTTTAGGCCCTCTTTAGGCCCTCTTTAGGCTCTCTTTATGCGCCTTCATATCTGATGCAGATTAGGTGGCTATAATTGCACGCGCATGCCTATCATGCGTCCTCGCAAGTGATAGAAGCCGACGAAACCAAACTTGTAATACCAACAACTCTCTTGCAGTGCTGCTATCATAAATCCTCAATTTCGGTCCCAAATTTCGTTCCCTAATTTCAAATTTTCTACGCCTTGATACCCTAATTTTCTAGGCCTCACACCCCTAATCTCGCACTCTTACAAACCCTAATCCTTACTCAGTTCCTCAAGCTACTTGAGCTGCTGGGATACTACTTGAGCAAAGGCCTCGTCCTGATCTTTGTCGAAAAGCAGGAGAAAGCCGATATGTTACTGAAAGACCTATTGTCAGCTAACTACCCGTGCCAAGCACTACATGGAGGCATGCACCAGGAAGACCGCGGGAGTGTATTGGATGACTTTAAGCGAGGCGTTTGTAATCTGTTGATTGCTACGAGTGTGGCGGCGAGAGGCCTGGATGTCAAGGCCCTTAACTTGGTGGTCAACTACGGTATGCTGGGTGTTAGTCTATTGCAATATATATATATATATATATATATATATATATATGCATGTTTGTATTTATGTTTGTATGTATTTTTGTATATATGTACGTATCTGGAAGTCATTGCAATGGCCCGCTACATAGTGACATGCATCGAGAAGATCGAGAGAGTTTGAAGACGACTATAAGACGGGCATTCGTGATTTATTGATTGCTACGAATGTTACATACTTATTATATATATATATATATATATATATATATAGATCTTAATATATCAATATATATAAATATAGAGAGTGAGGACTCTTCTTTTTAGATACTCAAACGATAATATTGGCGAAAGAATGGATATATATATATATATATATATATATATATATATATATATATATTATATATATATGTATATATATGCATATATGTATGTGCATGCATGTATATATATATATGCATATATATATATAATATATGGATATATATATATATTATATATATATTAATATATATTAATATTATATAACATATATATATTATATATATATATATATATATATATATACATATATATATATATATATTGGCTATATATATATATATACATATATATATATATATATATATATATATATATATATGTAATATATATATATATATATATATATATATATATATATATATATATAATATATATATATATATATGTATATATATATATATATATATATATATATATATATATATATATATATATATATATATATATATATATATATATATATATATATATATATATATATATATATATATATATATATATATATATATATATGATTGAAAGTGAATGTACTGAGTACGATTTCACTGATTTATCTACGCACTAATTTCCTCAAAGGCCGTGAAGTGACGGGCGAGCATAACACATTCTGCAAACTTCTATATAAGTCATCGCGGTCTCTGTTATCTGATTAATGGGCTGTCAACCAGCTTCCTATGTAAGAGTCAAATGCTTGTTAATAGATCAATCTCCAACCCGTTCCGCAGATGTACCCAATCACTACGAAGACTATGTGCATCGCTGCGGTCGTACTGGTCGTGCAGGCAGGAAGGGGACTGCATTCACCTTCATCACCCCGGACCAGGCATGTATCATTCTTAGGGAATATGTATATTTGTGTATATCTACATATGTATATATGTATATAAGTATATATGTATATATGTATATATTTGTAGATGTAAAATGTATATATATATATATGAATATGTATACAAATATCAGCATTCTGGCTTGTGCTTTGTTGGATACATACCGTATATTTAAAAATAAAGCGTCGTGTATGTCGTAGTCTGGATTGGTACTGTTATAGTCGTACACCTTGACCACGTGCATGCAGAATTGGTTTGAGGGTTTTAAACTTTAGTTTGAAATTCCTCACACCCACACACCTTCGGCTCCGTCATATACTCGAGCCAATCTACATTGTGCTAGCCCAGTATACATGTTCTGTGAGGAGTCGGCTGCACAGATCAAGGCGACCATCAGGGGTCTCTTTCTATGGTGCTTACCCTCGTAGTATGTAGACTGGTGCTGTTACCTTCAAGACTCGCTGGTGTCGATGACAAGGCCGTTGCTTCCTAGTCCAAGGTGCACGTACGCGGTATTGACACTCGGAAAACCTGAATTTGGGTTTTTTTTTTGGATTCAACGAACTCTCGTTTTCAGGACCGGTATGCGGGGGAGATTCAAAAAGCATTGGAGCTATCACATGCCACAGTGCCCGATGAATTGCGGGAGCTATGGACCGGATTTAAAGAAAAGGTTTGTCCTGCGAGCATGTTATTGACATTATTGTTTTCAGTACTATTTGTATGTATTCAAAGTGGTCTGACCCCGTATTTATGCTTGTTGTCGAGAATATTCTTTCATCATCCCTCTCTTATGTTTGATCTGTTCCAAAATCGACAGGCATATTGTGCATGTGCTACTTTTCGTATGCGGTTAGAGAGTCTCTACGGATTTCTTGTGTGTGGAATCTACCAAAGGATCATTAATGGAGCCTATCAAAATAGGTATAGTGCATCTGTGCCAGTTTGTGTATTATACCGAACTCTCGTATTATACGATCAACGTCCTGCATCCTAGAAACTCTGATATTCATGGCCACCCTAAAACCATAAATTCTAAACCCTTAAAACCCTCCAATATGGTCACATCGCAACTCTGTAGAAAAAGGCGGGTACGGTCCGCGATGCCGGCAGCGGTTTCGGCGGCACAGGTTTTAAATTCGATGAGAGTGAGAAGGAGAAGGCCAATGACAAGAAACAGGTGCGTTCTATTAGACATGCATGCATCCATATACAATAATAGATATCCCACACACCCACCCAAATATGTATATATATATATTAGTACATGTTTTCTTGATTACGGTAACAAGCGCATGTATCTCTTTGGATTGTGGTCGATGCCGGTTTTACTAAAAAGTCAAAGGAGAGGGTTGTTGGCGTGACAATCGAATGCGAATTCATTGCTAGTACGTATCGAGTACCTACGCCACTTCCCTTCCTCGTACAAACATATTTAGATTGAAAAGAGGACATTTGGCGTGTTTTATTCGGGGATCAACCATCAACAGATATCAAGCAGTTGGAATATTTAACCAATCCCGTATTTAGAACACATCTGGAGACGACTGCAATTGCCATTTTCTATAAAAGAACTCGCCACCAATTGGTAGCGAGTATTTATACCCGTATTTTCTCGAACATGTGTTCAACTAGACGTGTCTCTCGCTCTATTTATGTATATATATATATGTTAAACTGGACGCGTCGTTCTCACTATTGATTGAACCCTTTCAGATCGAGAAGAGTATAGTGGGTGCGGTAGATAGCGATGACGACGAATCCGACAATGAGATCGACGATATGGTCGAGAAACTCTTTGCTGGAGACAAGAAAAAGACCGCTAAAGCCCAGCAGGAGGAAGTGGAGGCAGCCAAACCACACGCCACACTCAGCAATGGCCCGTTAATGCTGACCAATAGCGAGGCGAATAATGGTGCGGGCTCAGCCGCCATCCAATCAGATGGCGCCGATGGAGTCACCGCCAAAACAGCCGAGGAGAAGCGCGCACACGGACTGCTCAAGGGCATGCTGGGTGTGTTGTGAGGGAGTTGTTTGCAAGACTTAGCTGCAAAGGTGTCGGGGTGAAAATACTTTGAGAGAGGGGAGGGGGTCTCTTTCTTCTGTTTCTTCGTATATGTCTTTGTATGCACCACCTTTGGCCTCCGGTTTTCTTCTTTTCTTGTTAGTTTGTTTTTGTGTCTGTCTTCGGACGGGTTTCTTTCTCACAACTTCACCCCCTCACTGACTGCCATTCAATTCTCATCTACTCAGCCACGCCCCAAGACTCGAACACACCACAGGCCGCTGTAGCTGCAACCACTGTGCCGTCAAACACCACTCTCACAATACAGACCGCCACTCCCGCACCGGATAAAGAGGTGTGTGTGATAGTACCATGTACCAGAAGTGGGGGAGTGCACATAGCTCGAGCTCTGTTCAGAAGTAGCATGTCGTTTCTCCTGAGGATGTATTGCTATTGGCAATGGGTTCAAAAGTTGGACTGCCAAATTAGGGTAAAATGGGAATTAGATATCAAACTGATTCGAGATTCTACTTTATTATGGATGAGGAAACAAAAGTCGATCTCTCGATAGGAAAAAACAAAGTTGTCTTTTGTATAAGTGTCATGTACCAACGCCCAACACGTGCCAATAAATTCTCAACCGACCCAACCTTCTCTCTCTCTGAATACAGGAAGAAACAAAGGCTTCGTCCATACGTGTTGATGCAGCGACTGAAGCGGCGCTGGCGATGTTTAAAGGAGGTAAACTCAGTGCAGCCGCACGTGCAGCTCAGATTGCTGCGAAGATCAATGCAAACAAGAACTTTGCGGCGGCGGCCCCTGCGGCGTTACAGAAGGATGTATGTAGTTAGACTGACATTGGTATTTGTTAGGTTTGTTGTGTAATGAGTCTTGTTATGTATGTATATTATATCGACTCGGTACTGTTATACTGAAGCAGGGTGTAGCAATTTGTCAATGATGTCAAAAGCACCACGGCAGCTGCTTCGCAGCGTACAAGTCGAAAGGCAAATACATTTCGCGTATTGTATATATATATATATATATATATATATATATATATATATATATATATATATATATATATATATATATATATATATATATATATATATATATATATACATATGTGTGTGTGTATATAAATAAATATGTATATATTATATATATGTATGTGTGTGTATGTATATATATACTTATATATATATATATATATATATATATATATATATATATATTATATATATATATATATTATGATGATGTGTGCGTGTGTGTATGCATGTAAGCATATATATATATATATTGTGCGTGCGTGTTGTTGTGCGTCCGTATGTATATACATTTATATATATATATATATATATATATATATATATATATATATATATATATGTGTGTGTGTGTGTGTGTATGTATGTAGTATATATATATATATACGTGTGTGTCTGTGATTGTGTGTTTTTGTGTGTTTGTGTGAGTGTATTTGTGTGAACATATATAATATTTAACATGCACACACACACATCATCTTTCTCTACTTCTGCCATATGACAGGCTGCCGAAGCTAACAAACACTTCGAGGAAGAACTAGAGATCAATGATTTCCCGCAGAATGCACGATGGAAGGTCACCTCTAAGGTATGTGATGGTACTGAATCTACCTATCTCTGTATTACATATTGAAAGACTATAGGTTTATATTTGGATATTGGTAATGTTCTTGTACTCTTGAACATGTTGGGACATCTTGTGTACATCGTTCTTATCAAATGTACGTATCAATTGCGTCATTTTGTGAATGGTATCCCCTTTTGAGATTAGCTGCTTCTTATCAACATATAATATATGCTTAACTGTACATGTCTAGAATTCAAATCTACCTGCAGTTGGAGGGCTGAGAATCGGGTTTCTCGTTCAAATTTACTTACTACTGACAAAAAATAAGCCTACTGTACCAATTTACACCTTGAAAGATCCAAAATTTGTGCACACCGTTGTGTATACAGAATTTAATATCTACACATAGTTTTAAATCAGGATTATGGTTGCTGTTCTGAATCTGAAGGAGGGTAGTGACGTTGGATTCATAGTTTTTTACATCGATGACATACCTTTTGCGTACTCTTTTCGTGTGTTGCATCTCAGTTTTGATCTAGCATAAACTGGGCATATCTGCCAGTAGGCGGTGGCACTTGAGCTGTAAGTGTATAATATTGCGATAATTACCGTCCACGACGTTTCTACATGGATATAGTCAGCTATATGAAACAATTCGTCTTCTTTGTTGTATCTCCGTTTCGACTGAGCATAACTCCGATCATATTTTTCATCCACCAGGAGGCTGTACTTGATCTGCAAGAGTACAGTGGAGCGGCGATTACAATCCGTGGCATTTTCTACGCCCCTGGGAAGAAGGTGCCGGCAGACGGAGAGCGCAAGCTGTTCCTATTTATTGAAGCTGACTCCGAGAGGAAGATACAGATTGCCAGGAGCGAAATCAAACGTATTATTAAGGAGGAGATTCTCAAGACATCATCGATGCCACAGCGAAATACGGGAAGATATGCGATCACATTTGGTTGATGGTACAATAAATCCAATATACGGATAGATGTGCACAAGAATAAATAATTGATCCTAAGACTAAAATCATATTTGGTTGATGGTACAATATAACCTATGTACGAATAGATGCGTATAAAAACCAATATCTAACCCTAAGACCAAGATCATATTTGGTTGGTTGTATGGTACAATGAATCCTATACACGAAACGATGTGCACAAGAGCAGATATCTATCCCTGAATTTAGAGCGCACAGCAGGCATATAATTTGCGTTTAATATTAGCACAGTTGACGAAATAGAGTTGCTTTCCCTATTTTATTTCTGGAGCAATATTTTGTATTTAGGAACTTCAATCGATGAAACCCTTCAGTGGTATTTGAAATGTATTCATATTCATATTTTTTTACGACGTCTCTATACTGCGGCCTCAAGATTGGCCCCCGGAATAATTAATCTGCTGGGTGTGTATGTCTGTCATTGAACTGCGGCTTTCAACCCGTTATCCAGATCCATACCAGCTTATCTACTTAGTATTGTCGTCCGGAGCCGAGGGAATCGCCTCTTTCTCATAGTTTGCGACTCGGATGTAATTATAAGACATAACTGCACGTGCTATTGTGGCGACTGCAGCTACGTCCGAAAAGCAAATAATTTGTTGCTGAACTTTGTAGTATTTACTTTGGTTACAGTTTTAAACTGATACTGCTATACATAAGTGGCCCCCTATCCTATCAGTTGGGCGTACCTTGAATGAATCGACACCCAAGTGACATGGACCTGGTTCCTTGGGGTTGATTCAAATCCCTGTGATCCAAACCTCAGATTCACCACTTGCGTTCTCATCATCGCTCTTGTCGGATCCATCGTTGTTTCTAGAGCTACCAGTCGCATCCCTGCAAGCAGTAAAGCCATAGTCCGCTGTAGCACATTGTTTTAGGCTGTGGCTAAAAGCGGCGCGCGAAGTCTACATGATGGCAAACCGATATTCTGCCAAGTTTTCGAATAAGCCATGGTAGGTACAATATCATGACGTCAGATTTAAGTCTGTGAGAATAGAAATACTATGTTCATCACTTATGTTATAGTTTCGTGATGATTTGCCCCGGTTGTAAAAATCGCGGGTTCCTAGTAGTAGAAGTACGAGTTAACGTAAATCTGAAATTGTAGAAAAGGTAAACGTAAGGTAATTATTTGCAGTAATCAAAACAATCGAATTTTGGACCTTTAATAATGCAATATTAAACATGGTGCGCTTATTGAGTACGAAGACTCTATAGTGTGCATCTGGTGGTTTTCCTTGTATTCTACCAGAGCAAGAGAATTTACTGTGGGATAGGATATGTCGAGTCCTCCTGGCCAGCCTACTAGATGTGCCCGTCTATCTTCTTATTAATGCAACGGAGAGCTACACACGAGTGATGGGGGTACTTCACCAGCTGGTTGTTTTATCATATTTATAGTTTTCGTAAGTTGGATTTCAAATCATATACACACAGTTATAATTGAAGGATTGTTTCGAAGTATGAATCCGACCAATCGAAACAAACCTAATCTTAGTTGTTGACATGAAATAAATCTAGACCGAAGTAGTGAATGATCGGAGCGGAATTATATAGACAAAAGTCTCACTTCAAAATCCCCTGATCTATAGCTGGTTGCCGAGAACTGAAGATGACTTAATTTCTTTTTGCAGTTTAACGTATTGCATACAACTTCAAGTTTAGTACGATATAGTCATCATGGTCAAGCCAGCTTTACATGGTGGATGAACTGGGCTTTCATCTGATTCATAGAATTCCCGATTTGGACTACGCTCGACAGATGTTATGGTCAAATGTGAAGCATGGATTTCCGCAAGTATAAATTTCTGCATTCAGGAAGAACTAGCCAATAAGTGATACTGCTGCGATACCCGGAACCGCTGCTGAATGAATACTCTTACCTTCATATTTTAACGTACCTAAGTTTTACTACCGTATTGGATAATCAAGAAGGTTTGCTAAATGTGTGATACCACCAGCGTTTGTATAGATAATTTCTAAGACTTGATATGCATCCAAAATCGTTTGCTTGATAGTACTCCTCGACAGAAGAATTTAATATTATCTACACAACTAGATGACTTCGGATGTCACTTCTCTGAAACCACCAGGATAGTTTTGAGGATGTCAAAGGATGTACGTGAGCTATAGGCATCCTCGTAAAGTTTTTTACTTGCTTCCTTGTCCGCTCGAAAAGATTTGAAACTATTTCCGCAGTATTTCCGCGGTCTAAAAAGAAACAAAACTCAGAGTCTAAGTCTGACCACATTCATCTCTATATCTGTCCATAGATATATGGTGTACTCATCGGCTGAATATGCCAATCATCGAATGCAGTCGGGCCCTTTTCGATTTAATACGTTGGCGAAGTAATTGGAGTTTACGAACAAATGCAGCACAATATAAAGTATTTCTCCGGGTTTTAAGTATTTAACAGAATTGAGCAAGGCGAAGATAATTTACCCATAATTTCCATCGTATGTGATCTTGGCTGCAGGACAGACGGCACGGCCAAGGACAGTGCGTCAAGACTGTTGTGACCCAAGGCGGGTAGTTGAGGACTTATATCAGAACACATAATCGAGTGCTGACGTCGATTGACCTGGCCTGAGTTTCGGTGCATGGTAGCCGTTTGTAGGGGTGTTGGATGGCAGTATCGCAGTCATTCTTTTGTTGTCTTGACCATCCCTTTTAAAAGATAGCAGTATGTCCATCTGCCTAAGATGTGTTCCTACTGTATAGAAATGGCTGCTTAGAGTAGTGCTGTGAGACCGCCAATCCGAAGATTATGACCAGTGAATTTCTGAATAAAGAGGCCGAAACTGGTAAGAATCGCTTAGTGTTTTCTGGTAAAAATGGATTTAAAATATGGGGTACCGTTGGTGAACAGTAGATGGTACAATCTGGATTCGGATGCGTACGTGCCAGCCACGTAGTGAGAAGACAATGAAAATATATATCTGCCATGCTTTGGGAGAGCCTAGGAATCGAATTGGTTACAGTTCGTTCCATACTGGTCTTTGATGTCGGGACGATTAGCGCGATGTGTGTGTCTAAGCATTGAAGGCAGGAGCGGTTCACGTGGCGGAATCAGGAGTACGGCTCGTCCGGAGCTACGGCGATTTCGTATGATCGGAGAAGCCAAAGGATGCTGACAGCCAGGGCAGTAAGAGGACGGAGATCCTCCAGGTAGCTAAGGTGGTAGAGTGGGAGGCGTTTTGGTTGGGTCAGAGGGGTACGTCAGTTTGTGCTGGCCATTGAGTCGAGTTGTATTCCCAGGCAACTTCCGAGGTAGTCAGGCCAAAAAAGTGGGGTAAAAATAGTTGATGTTTGGGAAACCTAGGATATTTAGTGCCTGTGATGATGGCTGCTGCTTGGATAAGTGTTGAGCTATATCGGTCGAACAGAGGGTTCAGCGCATCCTTTCATGGAGGCGGAGCTCAGGCAATAATGTTCAAGCCATATGTGGCCGTGGATAGGGATAATATTATTCATTTCAAAAATGACAAGTATGTATGTATGTATGTTACAATGTGTGAACATATGGTATGGCTCTCATAGTCGCTGTAGTGGTTCAAGAAAGATTGATGGGAAGAAGTGGTCAGTTATTTCTCGTTTGAAGCTACATTAGGCCAAGTGAGTCGACAATGGAAGATATGCCCTGAGTCAATTCGGGCCGGTGTTGACAAAACACTGTTACTATCGAATGTTCCATATATTCGCTTGCTGACCTACTAATTGGTACAGATCGGGTCTGCGCCATGTAGTGCCGCGGAATGGGTTCGTGCAGAGGTAAGTAGTACTTCAACAGCGTGATTAGGGAAACATCTGTTGATGTGTCAGGGAAGGGTGAGGGTACAGCGGTTCTTCAAAATGCTGGAGAAAAGATCCAAGGTGTTCGTGTAGTGTCCAGATACCGTGGAAGTCGTGGCACTCCTGTACTTGCTGAAGGAGGTCAGGGCCAATGAGCGGCAGTTTCGGGCCTACTAGGATGCGTCGAATCAATTGTTTGAATGTTTTGAACGGCACCAGCCGGTTTCGGGGGCGTCGCCAACTGAAGCCATGGAAGCCATAAGCGTGGAAAGAGGCGATATCCAGTGTGAAAATAGCGGGTTCCTAATAGTAGTTGCACAGTTAATGTATATTTAAAACGTATAAACGTATTAACGTTGACGCTCATAATCCTGGAATACGTATAACGAATTGTACATGAACAAGAACTGCGTAATTCTAGATTCTGATCATGTGACAGTAAACACTAGAGTATGCGACTCTACTGTGGACAATTAGGTGGCTTTCCGAATATAGATTGGTTTTTTCCACTGAAATTAGAACTGTACATAATATAGGAATGATACAAATTTGACACCTGAAAATGACACTTTGGGAACCTCTAATTATTGGGAGCACCATGCGAGCGGGTCTCAGGCATGAAATAGTTGTTAGTACAAATCTATGGTTTAATTCGAAAATGATCTTTGAGCAAGATAATCTACTGAGAATAGGACAGGATTAGAGTTGTTATAATCTAGGACATAATTGTTTTGATTCCTCCTAGCCAGCTAACTAGATGTGCCCGTCTATGCCTTGAATGGGATAGGGAGCTAGGTGTAGAAATACGGCCTCCGGTCAGTCTAAAATATCAAGATCAAATTTGATAACATTTATTTGTATGTTCTTTTTCCAATATTTCCAAAGTGTTCTAAATTCATTTTGATGGCTCCAATAGCCTGTGTATTTGGTATGACTTATATACTTGGACCTATTTGAGACGATATTAGATGTAGGATGTTATAAACTAAACTTTATAGCTTCTGAACTACTACTTACAGGTTTTGGTCTTCCCGCGAGTCTTTTTTAATATATAACTTTTCTTCAAATGGAACTTTATTTATATGAGCTAAGGTATTAACTTGACTCACGTTTTTTGTCTATCTACAAATTAGACATGTGGTCATGAACACTTAGCACTTCTAGTGAAAGTTATTTAGTAAAAAAACAGCTAGATGTACGTCCTGTGTGATTGAGGATATGAAGGCTCTTACTAAGAAGAAGTCCCAATCATTCTTACACAAACTACCACTGCTAAAACCTAAATGACTTAAATTGTATCTTAGTTTGTATAACATAGTTTAAAACATAGAAATATCCATCGAAGTTTACATAGGTATGGGGTATAAGTGCTGATGTATACTGCTCCAGCTTGGTGTTTTAATTTTATTTTTTTATTTTCTTAAGTTCGACTTAAGAGATATTTCATTGATCAGTTTGAATGGGAGATTGTTTCAAGGCGTAAAATGTTAACTATGCGTCCAATAAAATGATATCCCGTCTTAGTAAATCAAACATAAATAAATCTAGACAGAAGTAGGGAGTGATTAGAGCGGAGCTATAAAGACAACAGTATTAGTCTTAAATCCCCTAATCTTTAGCTCATTACCAAGGGCTAAAGATAAACTTAGATTGCATTATGCAAGTTTTAATACTTTGAAATCGTACTTTCATTTTCGTTAATCTATTTACATCGATGGTCAGCCTGGTTAGTCTGATTTTTACACGTCAATGTCGTCTAAGAAGGATTGGAGCGGAACAGGTTGGGAGGCTTGGGTCCATGTGTCATCGACAGATAAACAAAAACGGAGTAGCTTCGGCCAGAATTGTGCTAGCGTGACAATGCCTATGGAATCCATGTAGTTAATAAAGAGCTGGAGGTCAACGATTGAGCCTTTTTGTTCTATAAAATAGAGGCGAGAGCGTACTGCGGTATGTCACTCGGGTAGGAACCTTTCAAATAGTGCACGGAGGCAGTTGATTCACTTTCCGGGCATTCCAGCGTGGCGGAAGGAGTGAGTACCTACAGGCGTGAGAGAGCAACCTTTGTCGTATACCTTGGTAATATCCAGACAGACGTTGTTTCACTCATCTTCCGACTGTGTCTTAGATTCCATGGCGGCGAGTGCTTGATTACAACAGGAGTATCGTGATATGAAGCCAGCTTGAGTAGCATGGGTAGCAGAGCTGGAGTGGCTCGTAATCAGCTTAAGGAAAGACTTCTCAAAGATGCGTTTAACTTTTTGCGTTAGCATGATAGGGCGGAAGTCGGCAAAGGGGATGATATCTGCATCGGCGTTTTTTTTTTGGGGGTATGCTGACAGGAGGCTGTAGGGATAATATTATTTATTTCAAAAATGACAAGTATGTATGCATATGGTATGGCTCTCATAGTCGCTGTAGTGGTTCAGGAAAGATTGATGGGAAGAAGTGGTCAGTAAATTCCCGTTTGAAGCTTGGGCCAAGTGAGTTGACAATGGAGTAGTTCAGGGCTGCAGGAAAGGTACCCGCTTTCAGCAGCTCAGTGAATGCTATGGCAAGGAGTCTAATTAGCAGTGGGCTATTGGCGTCGAGGTGTCCTAGTGCCCTGTATTTGGTGGAGCACTCCACTGCGGCCTTCAGGAACAGGAGGGTGTCCCCACTCATGCGCAGATCGTCGAAGATTCAAATTAAGTGAGAGAGATCATTGAGATGGAGTGTAGAAGTGTTAGCGTGCCAGCAGGCAATCAATTTTCAGAGTCCGGAATGGTTGTATTGCTGCGGAAAATAATTGAGATGACTGATTCACTGGAAAGGACGTAGCATCCCAACGGGAACATTGAACAATACCTAAAATCAAGTTCCTATATGCTGACAATAACGTGATTATCACGTATGACTCGAGTTAGACGTCTTGCCAGACATTCTTATAGATATATTCATCTGTACTCTAAAGGAATGCCGGGTATCGCCGCGGCATTTGCACAACGAAAATATACATCGCATAGATGTTACTATCGATGGATTTGTAGGTACAAATTTGAAAGAATAAAGCATATACAATGTGGCACAATACACAACGTAAAACTGTGTAGTAAGTATACGCGAGATAACTGTATCTCAACGTTCTCCCTCCTCAGGGAGGGGGACGTTGTTCATTTATTAGTAATTATAAACAGTAATCCTAAAATGACTGACTCTTAAATGAGTCATTAGTCATGTGCTGTAAAACCAGCAAAACCCTAAAACCCAGTTTATCAGATTATTCTGATAAACTGTAAAACTTGTAATAAACCTAAAATAATCAAATAAATATAAGTACTTGTATTCTGACCACAACCCCCCCAAACTGAAGCACTGAACAAAGCAGTGTGCCAGTTTCAGAGATGATGATAAGAATAGCATAGTACCTTATGTGCTGGCATTATCCTCGAGAGCTAGAGCATTGTGCTGGCATTTATCCTCGAGAGCTAGAGCATTGTGCTGGCATTTATCCTCAGAGAGCTAGAGCATTGTGCTGGCATTTTACCTCAGAGAGCTAGAGGACCCGATGTGTACGTCTCGAGCGACCCGTCGTGTTTGAATTCTTGAAGCTACTGTTCATCTGTGTCAGCATATAGGAGTTTGGCAAGTACAATATAGGACTGTATTTGTGTCGGAGAAAAACTGCCAGTGGCAGAAACCGTGCAAACCATTAACCCGCTGTTTCAAAACAATGCCCAAGGAGTTGTTTGATTGATTTCGCTGTGTTATACTCCGAAGCAAGAGTGGCTCATTTAACCTCGCGAGCTTGAGCCGCTGACGATTTTCCCTCGCGAGCTCGAGTGCTAACCGTTTATTCTCGCGAGCTCGAGTGGCTGGTTTATACTCAGGAGCTAGAGTCGCTGCTTTTTTATACTCAAGAGCTCGAGTGGCTGGTTTATACTCGGGAGCTAGAGTCGCTGCTTTTTTTATACTCAAGAGCTCAGTGGCTGGTTTATACTCGGGAGCTAGAGTTGCTGGTTTATACTCGGGAGCTAGAGTCGCTGCTTTTTTATACTCAAGAGCTCAGTGGCTGGTTTATACTCGGGAGCTAGAGTTGCTGGTTTATACTCGGGAGCTAGAGTCGCTGCTTTTTTATAATCAAGAGCTCAGAGTGGCTGGTTTATACTCAGGAGCTAGAGTTGCTGGTTTATACTCGGGAGCTAGAGTCGCTGCTTTTTTTATACTCAAGAGCTCGAGTGGCTGGTTTATACTCGGAAGCTAGAGTTGCTGGTTTATGCTCCAGAGCTTGAGCTCGATATCCGAGAACAAAGTTATATTGAAGATAAAGTATTAGAACTGTGCACGTTGGCGCTTGCGTGTCCGTGTCTGCGAAGCTTTGTGGTAGGCCGCGATATCGTTGGCATCATCAAAAGCTTCTGCTGTTTCCCACGTTGGTTCGCCTTCTCGCCATCTCACCAGGTATTCTAATTTCCCCGTCTCATCATTCGTACGATGTGTGATAATATGGCGAAACTCAACCCCTCCTTCGGTCCATAAGTCTTCGTTAATTGGTGGGTCTGTGCGTCTATGCACTAAACGGAGGAGTTCCACCCGTACCGGTTTGGTCTTGAATTCTGGTGGGGCGGAACCATCCTTGTTCGCTAACTCGTAGCGTTGGCCGTGTCTAGCTTTGACTACATATGGTCCAAACAATGGCCGCATAGCCTTCGTTGTTCGGCCTTCTGATCGTACCATGACCACATCTCCTTCGTCGAAATGTACCAAGTCGTGAGCATGCAGGCGGTCAAATGTCGTCGTAAGCTTGCCTGTATACTTCTTGGTAATGTGGTGGAGGGTCGGCAATATAGTGTCCTGTAACTGGTCTAATCGTTGTGCCCAGGTGTCATTCGTCATCGGCTGAGAATCCGGTAACTCGTCCGTGAAATCGGCGAACGGAACATGGCGGCGGCCAAAGTACACGCTAAACGGTGCACTCTTATGGCGACGGGATATCCGAAGGTTCTGGTATAGTATCGTAAACGGAAGGCGTTCGTCCCATCGAAGGGGAACTGCCTCACAGCATTGTCGAATAGAACGTGTAATCTCCTTGTGACGTCGTTCTGCCGCGCCCAGCACTTGGGGTCGATATGGTGGAGACACCTTATGTAGCATCCCCACTTCCTGGACCAGAAGCTCCACTAACTTGTTGGTGAACTCCTTCCCCATGTCTGTTTGGATTTTACGGGGAAACCATGTTCGCCAAAAAATCTCTATGAGTGTCTGTGTCGTGGTTTCCTTTGTCTTGTCTTGCGGTGTGGCTCGAAGGATAGAATAGCCTGTGGCGATGTCTAAGACGTGAAGAATATAATTGTTCTTGCGTCTGGACTCCAGTGGCATCGGGATGTAGTCCACTTGAATATGGTCCCACGGGTAGCGTGCATCGATGCTAATCATCGGGTGGAAACCTTTACGAAGTGTGTCCTGTCCCAAACATGTGCCACATTGCCGCTTAACTTCTGTGGTTAACTCAAGTGCCCCTGGCCAAATGTGACCGTTCTGACGAAGTTGTTGGACTGTGTCCGCCGCCCCATGATGTCCTTGTTCGTGTTGCGCTTGCGTGAGTTGCGTACGACGCTGTTTCTCCGCCGGACTCGCTTGTGCAAACGCCGGTTGACCCTCTGCATCTGCCAGTGCCACTGAGATTTCTCGCGCTGTGTCTAAGCACATGACATATTTTGTATGCTTTGGTTCTGCAAAACCAAGTCGCTGTGAAAACAGCGGGTCCAGTTTGAATCCATTGGGAGGACCCACCCGTGCTACTACGGTATGACCCCATGGTGTCTTCCCACATGCGTACTTAGCGTACTTGAGGAACGTGTGTGTGTGCGTGGTACCAGCACCGGTTCTGTCTGCAATAACTGCTTGAACAGGTCGAACCATGGTGCTCTTGGTACCCATGGTAGACATACTGTGGCCCGTGCGCCGTCGGCTCGTATCTTGCGTAACATCCTGTGTATCTGTTCCCAAGGCGGGTTCATCCATCCATCGACTATCGACCAGTCGTGGGCAAACGCTCCTTCCCCATCATCCTTCGTCCAGAATCGAGGAAGCTGAGCGTTGGTTGGGTCCGCAAATACATCTATGTCATTCGGTCCAAAGTGTTGTTGCGCTTGTTCAAAGTAACTAGGGAATAACTGCCAGCAGTCTGTATACATTATTTCGAGTTCGTCCTGCTCCGCTGTCCCTCGTGTACTCTACTTAACATGTCCGGGAGCACATTTGTCTCTCCTGGTATATGCGATACGGTAAAGTTGAATGGCGCGATGATATGATGCCATCTCTGAAGCATCGGATTAAGCTTGAGCTGTGTGTTCATATACACAAGGGCCTTGTGGTCCGTGAAGACCGCAAACCGTTGCCCATCCAAGTATTCCCTGAAATGTGTCAGTCCATATACCAATGCCAGTAACTCCTTCATAGGTGTGGCGTAGTTCTGTTGCGCATGGTTCAGAGTCTTACTAAAGAACATTAAGTAATGTTTCTTACCGTTGACCCATTGGAATAGCGCTCCCCTAAACCGTAATCGCTAGCGTCGGTTTCCAAGTTCAGAGGAATGCCGTCGACCGGAAAGTGTAACGCCACAGCATTCACCACTGCGTCCTTCATTGCCTGCCACGCCTGTGCATGTCTCTCCTCCCAACGATCACCTATCAACTCCTTTGGTTTGAGTTTGCAAAATTCGCGCAAGGGTGCAACCGTGTTCGCGAAATTAGGCAGATGTTCGTGGAGGTAATTTGCTAAACCCAACGCCGAGGCTATATCTTTGTATCGTAGTGGTGTGGGCCAGTCGATCAGCTTGGCCTGCTTTTCATGGTCAATGTCAATGCCTTGTGCCGATACTTTCTTCCCTAGGATCATGACTTCGGAGATAGCGAAGTGGCACTTGGCAGGGTTAAGCTTAAAACTGTGGTATGTTAAGCGTTGTATCACCTTCTGCACCGTCCTAACGTGTTCGTCATAACCGTCACTGGCGATAACTATGTCATCGATATAGTGGTGAACCGGTAAGCCATCAAGTATTGTACCAAGGTACGTTGGAACTGCTGCGTGAGTACATGAAGACCGAACGGTGCTGATGTGAACGAGTACTGATAACGTTCGTGTGTAAAACTAAATAAGTATTGTGAGTCTGGATGGATGGGCAGCCTGTGGTATGCAGCCGATATGTCCAGCGTCGTGTAGTACTTCTTACTCTTGAGGCGAGATATGAGTTCGTTGACCTTGGGGATCAGGAACTGGTCACCAGGAATAAGCGCGTTAACGGCACGCATGTCTAAACACACGCGTACCTCCTGACGTTGCCTTCCGCATCGAATGTCGGTACCGCAAGGAGAGGAAGATTAACAGTCGTTGGTGTCGTTCGTTTCGTGATCACCAAATCTGTCAACCACTTCTTCACTTGTTCATCCACATAGGGAGCCATCGATCGGATACGAAGTTACGCGCCGATCGCCGCATCTGCAACGCTTGTTCATGGGTTACTGGGATGGTTACCTCACTCCCTTCCAGACGACAGCGCGCGTTGTCGGCAATTTTCGCATTGGCTTCCAAATCCTGTGCCAACCGTTCGCGTACATCGACGGGTTCCGTCGTGTTAGGTGCCTGTCGGCGTGGTATGGGTTCGAGGAGCTCTTCTAGTTCTGTGGGCTCTATTGGTGCAAGTGGCGATTGATACCGCCTATGTATAGGCCCAAGCCTTTCAACATATCTTGCCCCACTATAACATCTATACCCGTCGGCAAGTTCATCAATTCTAATGAACCGTCGATAATTCTGGTACCGTACCTTATAGGTACCACTTCCGTCGTCCCCAGTCGAGGAGTTCGCACCGCCTTGTCAGCTAAATATATAAATGACCCAGGTGGTGCCGGAGTTATTGGTCGGCCAAGGAGGTCTGCGGATGTCTGTGAGATACAACTTCTATTTGCTCCTGTGTCTATCAAGGCTTTGAACGTACGTCCGTTGATTTGTACTTGAATATAGACTCGGTTGTCTGACGTCAGCAATGGGTCTTGTATTGCAATCACTGCTCCAATCGTGGTAACAAATATGAAGCTCCTATCCGACTCAGACACCTCACCTCTCATGCATGATCGGCTACCGACTCCCACGTGTCATAGGTGTGGTTTGGTGTTGACGTCATGTGCCCGAAGTCTTCGTAAAGGATCGTGTTGATATGAATCTCTGTAGCTTCCGATGGTGGAGCCAAGTCTTCGTCCTGTGTAATCGCATTCACCTGTACTTGAGGCGTCGGACGTATTGTAACTACGTCTCTAGTCTGGGATGTATTCTGCCCCTGTCCTGTGGTTGACGTTGTGGACGGTCTGTGTACCGATTGTACATCCCTCAAAGGACGGTTGTTGTCGTATAGCCTTGCCCGACCCTCTGCGCTCACCGCTTGCGACGCCCTGAAATGATGACACCGTGGGATGTGCCTACCACCTGGTGGCGCCTGTGCCTGGCACCCCGCACAAGTCGTTGGTACCGTAGGTTGGGGCCGTTGAGTCCAATTCTGCGTTTGTCGTCTACTCGTCTGTAGGTTGGGGCGGCTATTGGTGTGGTCGCGACTTCCATTGGTCGTCGGCCCTCGCGGTTGTTGCGACCCTGGAAACGTGCTGTCGTACGTTGCTGTGCATCCTGAATGTCAGGGCTCAACAGCTGTATAAGCTCGTGTGTCTCCATCAGTTGCCATTTGGGATGCAACTGTAGAGTACGTTCATACGTACGGCCGTTGAGAGCTTCTTCTAACAGTTGTACAATGCAGTGGTTCACTAAATTCTGTTGGAAGTCGGCATCTGTCTGGCACCGTTCACGTGCCCTCCTGTGGTTCTCCACGAGCTGTGTCATTTGTTCCATAAGAGGAGTGTGCATGTTCCGACTTTGGCCCTTGGCTAACTTGCGAAACGCGGGATCGACAGTGGCTTGTGTTTCGTGCGAACAGATCTGTTTGATCTGTAGTTGAGGTGTACATGTCTTCAACCGTTCAGAGTTGTCGCGGATGTAGTCCAGCGTTGACTTCTCCGCCTTGAAGTAAGATAGTACCTTATGAAACCATGTAAGGTTCCAACTCTCGTCCAGCCCCTGCGATTTGTGCGTTCTTGAACGCCTCGAGGAGAGCCCCTCTTGTGTCCCGTTCCATAATATCATGTAGGTAGTATCTGTTCGACGGCCAAGCAGGCCACGTACGTGGTGAAGGTACGGGACGCTTCTCTACCGGTCGGGACTCTAATGTAGCTCGAAGTGTCTCAATCACGCCCCGAAGAGCTTCAGCTCGAGCCGTGTTATTCTCCTCGATTGCTTGGCATAGCTCGTCACATAACTGTAGTATCCGTGCGTGTAGCGCCTGTCGCCTTTTCTCGATACTAGCCGGTGTGGGCGGAGGCACTGTTGTCTCCTCTTGTCGTTTAGGTGTCTGTACATATTCACTGGGCGCTTCTTTCTCGCCCCACTGACGTTGCTGTTGTTGGCGCAGGTTCGTACTTAATCGGTCCTGTCTATTCTTCACCGCCTGCTTACCTTGAGGATTCTGTCTGGCTAATACTTGTTCATGTGCGAACTCTGAAAAGTTGGTGTGTTCTCACTGGCAGACAGAGTATCATCCTCCTCGGTTGAACTGTCCTCTGACCCCTGGTGATTTGTACCCGAGTCCATAAAACGGACGCTCACAGCCTTGAATTCGGAAGGTAGGGTTGTCTTCGTCCTCTGGTACTGCCTGTACCCGTTCGTGTGCGTCAGAAGAACTCTCCCCTTAGCGGCCGGCCCTATTGTAGTTCATCCGGCGTTTATGCGCTGTAACCTCTGTTCGTTTTTTCAAAGAGAGATGCTGTTGTGTCATCAGCTCCGTGAGTTTCTGAGCTGACGATTGTTCCCGTGCCGTTTCCTTGTTGTTGGTATTTCCGGTGACGCTTCCGCTTGTTAGGTGGGAGGCGTGGTGGTCATTACTGGGAAATAAGGCCCTGGAGTATCCCGGAGACGAACGAGGGGACAGCCCTTCACTGGCTACCTGTTCACCAATAAAGTCTGACTACTGTCCGCACGCAGGTCGGGTACTTCCTTGGTCTCACCCTCGAATATGACATCCTCGTCAGATTGTGCAGGTCCATTTTTGTTTGCTGTTGGTGGCTGCTTGTCGTCCGCGGAAATAATGTGTGGAGCCCCAAGATGTGTCTGTTGTTGCCCCTCCAGTGCCTGACCTGAGTGCGGAGCGGAGCGTTCCGTATGGGACTGACGACGTTTAGTTCCACGTCGGTCGATATCATCTTCCTTTGCGGCGCTCAGGATTCAAGAGTTGCTGTCTACGACTTTGGCGGGGTAGGACATGGTTGGTGAGTTGTTTGTCAATGGAGAACTAGAAATGTGTGCGAATGAACTGATAGAGTACTGAATATAAATATCCATTTTCTATTAAATTTCATCCTTCAAACACATAACGTCTCGACATCGATCTCCGAGGAACTCGTGGGTTCCTCGTGACTGTTTTATTTCCTACACTAACATAAGTAGTGTGGATAGTCTATATACTCTAACACTACCAGCTGTCTTACTCTTCATCCCACAATAACATATGGTTGAGTGCCCCATTAGTCGGAGCCACTTCTTGTTCTACTCCTCGCCAGCTCTTACTCCGGCCTAATGACGGCCTATTCGCAGGACCCTGTTGGGAACTTCCCTCATCGCTCCTCTTTTACTCTTCTTACCCGTGATGTCCTTGTCATGTGCTGTTGCGGTTGTTGGAATATGCTTCTTGATCTAAGAACGATTGCTCGTTATTGCACTCCTAAACTAAGCTGCCGTCAACCACACCTTCTGTGCATACTGTTGATCCTCTCCGTTGACCTGATTTATCTGGAAGTTCTAGTGGATTTGAGTGTGTTCGCATATCATTTTCACAATTTAACCTTGTATTTACTCTGTATCGTTCGTGTTATGTGCGCCCCACCCTTATATGCTCCTAATAACTCACAGGTGCTTACTTGTGTCTCTGTATGCTTCCTAATATCCCATTCTGAAAAATCTTTGTAAAATAATCTAGTATGCCGCTGATTCATTGCGTCATCGTACTCAACTGAGTCGGTACTAACCATGTACATCTCCCATCTCTACTACACTACTGTGGATCCTAAAGAACTTTCTTCTAACAACTTCTTAAATACAATTTAAGCTCATTAGCTTGCAATTCGATTTGTACCTGTCTCACACTGAAAACAACCTTCCTACCTGTACTCACACATGTCTACTTATCT
>LUCW03001950.1:0-21464 GCA_001586965.3 Sphaeroforma sirkka | reverse complement strand
TATTTTTTATTTTCTTAAGTTCGACTTAAGAGATATTTCCATAGATCAGTTTGAAATGGGAGATTGTTTCCTCACAAGTAAAAATGCTAACTATGCGTCCAAGAAAAAAACGAGATCCAGTCTTTAGTAAATCAAACATAAAATAAACGCTAGATTAGTGAGGTAGAGTGAGATTAGAGTGGAGCCATAAAAGACAACAGTATTAATTTTGTCTCCTAATCTTTTAGCTCATTACCATGGGCTAAAGATAAACTTAGGATTGCATTATAAGCCAATACTCTTTGAAATCGTACTTTCATTTTCGTTAATCTATCAACACCGATGGTCAGCTCTGGTTAGTCTGATTTTTACACGTCAATGTCGTCTAAGAAGGATTGGAGCGGAACAGGTTTGGAGGCTTGGGTCCATGTGTCATCGACAGATAAAACAAAACGGAGAGTAAGCCGGGCCAGAATTGTGCTAGCGTGACAATGCCTATGGAATCCATGTAGTTAATAAAAAGAGCACAAGGTCAACGATTGAGCCTTTTGTTCTATAAAATAGAGGCGAGAGCGTACTGCGTGGTATGTCACCGGGTAGGAACCTTTCAAATAGTGCACGGAGGCAGAAAAGGCGTTGATTCACTTTCCGGGCATTCCAGCGTGGCGGAAGGGAGTGAGTACCTACAGGCGTGAGAGAGCAACCTTTGTCGGCTGTATACCTTGGTAACATCCAGACAGAACTGTTGTTTTCACTCCATCTTCCGACTGTATCTTCCAGATTCCATGGCGGCGAGTGCTTGATTACAACAGGGAGTATCGTGATATGAAGCCAGCTTGAGTAGCATGGGTAGCAGAGCTGGAGTGGCCTGTGTAATCCCAGCTTAAGGAAAGACTTCTCAAAGATACGTTTAAACTTTTGCGTTAAGCACGGATAGGCGGCTGGAAGTCGGCAAAGGGATGATATCTGCATCACGTTTTTTTTTGGGGTATACTGGCACGGAGGCCATAGGGATAATATTATTTATTTCCAAAACTGACATGCATGCTCACCACATATAGCCTCTCAGTCGCTGTAGTGGTCCAAAGCGAAAGATTGATGCAGGAAATAGCTTTATTGGTAAACCCCACGAAGCTTCAAATAAAGAGCTGACAATGGAGCAGTCTCAGGCCAGCAGAAGAAAAAGCACCCGCCTTCAAGCAGCCCAGTGAACGCTATAACAAGGAGTCTAATCAGCAGTGGCCAAAGCCAAGGTCGAGCAAAGTCCAGTGTCCTGTATTTTAGTGGAGGACCCTCCTGCTTGTTCATTTATTAATAATTATAAACAGTAATCCTAAAATATTTGACTCTTAAATGGGTCATTGGTCATGTGCTGTAAAACCAGCAAAACCCTAAAACCCAGTTTATCAGATTATTCTGATAAACTGTAAAAACTTAATAAACCTAAAATAATCAAATAAATATAAGTACTTGTATTCTGACCACAACCCCCCCCAAACTGAAGCACTGAACAAAGCAGGTGTGCCAGTTTCAGAGAGATGATAAGAATAGCATGGTACACCTTAGTGCTGGCATTATCCGAGCTGGAGCATTGTGCTGGCATTTATCCTCGAGGCTAGAGCATTGTGCTGGCATTTATCCTCGAGAGCTAGAGCATTGTGCTGGCATTTATCCTCAGAGAGCTAGAGCATTGTGCTGGCATTTTACCTCAGAGAGCTAGAGGACCCGATGTGTACGTCTCGAGCGACCCGTCGTGTTTGAATTCTTGAAGCTACTGTTCATCTGTGTCAGCATATAGGAGTTTGGCAAGTACAATATAGGACTGTATTTGTGTCGGAGAAAAACTGCCAGTGGCAGAAACCGTGCAAACCATTAACCCGCTGTTTTCAAAACAATGCCCAAGGAGTTGTTTGATTGATTTCGCTGTGTTATACTCCGAAGCAAAGTGGCTCATTTAACCTCTTGACTTGAGCCGCTGACGATTTTTCCCTCAGCGAGCTCGAGTGCTAACCGTTTATTCTCGAGAGCTCGAGTGGCTGGTTTATACTCAGGAGCTTGAGTCGCTTTGTGGTTTATACTCAAGAGCTCGAGAGGCTGGTTTATACTCGGGAGCTAGAGTCGCTGGTTTATCGGGGCAGGCTCGAGCTCAGTGGCTTTTTATATACTCAGAGAGCTTCTCTCAAGGGAGCTTTTTATGCCTCAGTGCTGGTTTTTGCTCAAGAGCTTTGGTTTATACTCAGCTCGAGGCTGAGCTCTGAGAGCTCGAGTTGCTGGTTTATACTCAGGCTGGTTTATATACTCGGGAGCTAGAGTTGCTGGTTTATACTCGGGAGCTAGAGTCTGCTTTTTATACTCAAGAGCTCGAGTGGCTGGTTTATACTCAGGAGCTAGAGTTGCTGGTTTATGCTCCAGAGCTTGAGCTCGATATCCGAGAACAAAGTTATATTGAAGATAAAGTATTAGAACTTGTGCACGTTGGCGCTTACATGTCCGTGTCTGCGAAGCTTTGTGGTAGGCCGCGATATCGTTGGCATCATCAAAAGCTTCTGCTGTTTCCCACGTTGGTTCGCCTTCTCGCCATCTCACCAGGTATTCTAATTTCCCCGTCTCTCATCATTCGTACGATGTGTGATAATATGGCGAAACTCAACCCCTCCTTCGGTCCATAAGTCTTCGTTAATTGGTGGGTCTGTGCGTCTATGCACTAAACGGAGGAGTTCCCACCCGTACCGGTTTGGTCTTGAATTCTGGTGGGGCGGAACCATCCTTGTTCGCTAACTCGTAGCGTTGGCCGTGTCTAGCTTTGACTACATATGGTCCAAAACAATGGCCGCATAGCCTTCGTTGTTCGGCCTTCTGATCGTACCATGACCACATCTCCTTCGTCGAAATGTACCAAGTCGTGAGCATGCAGGCGGTCAAATGTCGTCGTAAGCTTGCCTGTATACTTCTTGGTAATGTGGTGGGAGGGTCGGCAATATAATGTCCTGTAACTGGTCTAATCGTTGTGCCCAGGTGTCATTCGTCATCGGCTGAGAATCCGGTAACTCGTCCGTGAAATCGGCGAACGGAACATGGCGGCGGCCAAAGTACACGCTAAACGGTGCACTCTTCTTATGACGGGATATCCGAAGGTTCTGGTATAGCATCGTAAAAGCGGAAGGCGTTCGTCCCATCGAAGGGGAACTGCCTCACAGCATTGTCGAATAGAACGTGTAATCTCCTTGTGACGTCGTTCTGCCGCGCCCAGCACTTGGGGTCGATATGGTGGAGACACCTTATGTAGCATCCCCACTTCCTGGACCAGAAGCTCCACTAACTTGTTGGTGAACTCCTTCCCCATGTCTGTTTGGATTTTTTGCGGAAACCATGTTCGCCAAAATCTCTATGAGTGTCTGTGTCGTGGTTTCCTTTGTCTTGTCGGTGTGGCTCGAAGGATAGAATAGCCTGTGGCGATGTCTAAGACGTGAAGAATATAATTGTTCTTGCGTCTGGACTCCAGTGGCATCGGGATGTAGTCCGCTTGAATATGGTCCCACGGGTAGCGTGCATCGATGCTAATCATCGGGTGGAAACCTTTGCGAAGTGTGTCCTGTCCCAAACATGTGCCACATTGCCGCTTAACTTCTGTGGCTAACTCAAGTGCCCCTGGCCAAACGTGACCGTTCTGACGAAGTTGTTGGACTGTGTCCGCCGCCCCATGATGTCCTTGTTCGTGTTGCGCTTGCGTGAGTTGCGTACGACGCTGTTTCTCCGCCGGACTCGCTTGTGCAAACGCCGGTTGACCCTCTGCATCTGCCAGTGCCACTGAGATTTCTCGCGCTGTGTCTAAGCACATGACATATTTTGTATGCTTTTTTGGTTCTGCAAAACCAAGTCGCTGTGAAAACAGCGGGTCCAGTTTGAATCCATTGGGAGGACCCACCCGTGCTACTACGGTATGACCCCATGGTGTCTTCCCACATGCGTACTTAGCGTACTTGAGGAACGTGTGTGGTGTCCGTGGTACCAGCACCGGTTCTGTCTGCAATAACTGCTTGAACAGGTCGAACCATGGTGCTCTTGGTACCCATGGTAGACATACTGTGGCCCGTGCGCCGTCGGCTCGTATCTTGCGTAACATCCTGTGTATCTGTCCCCAAGGCGGGTTCATCCATCCATCGACTATCGACCAGTCGTGGGCAAACGCTCCTTCCCCATCATCCTTCGTCCAGAACCGAGGAAGCTGAGCGTTGGTTGGGTCCGCAAATACATCTATGTCATTCGGTCCAAAGTGTTGTTGCGCTTGTTCAAAGTAACTGAGGAATAACTGCCAGCCGTCGGTATACATTATTTCGAGAGTTCGTCCTGCTCCGCTGTCCCCTCGTGTACTCTACTTAACATGTCCGGGAGCACATTTGACTCTCTCTGGTATATGCGATATGGTAAAGTTGAATGGCGCGATGATATGATGCCATCTCTGAAGCATCGGATTAAGCTTGAGCTGTGTGTTCATATACACAAGGGCCTTGTGGTCCGTGAAGACCGCAAACCGTTGCCCATCCAGTATTCCCTGAAATGTGTCAGTCCATATACCAATGCCAGTAACTCCTTCATAGGTGTGGCGTAGTTCTGTTGCGCATGGTTCAGAGTCTTACTAAAGAACATTAAGTAATGTTTCTTACCGTTGACCCATTGGAATACAACCCCCTAAACCGTAATCGCTAGGCGTCGGTTTCCAAGTTTAGAGGAATGCCGTCGACCGGAAAGTGTAACGCCACAGCATTCACCACTGCGTCTTTCATTGCCTGCCACGCCTGTGCATGTCTCTCCTCCCAACGATCACCTATCAACTCCTTTGGTTTGAGTTTGCAAAATTCTGCGCAAAGGGTGCAACCGTGTTCGCGAAATTAGGCAGATGTTCGTGGAGGTAATTTGCTAAACCCAACGCCGAGGCTATATCTTTGTACTCGTTGTGGTGTGGGCCAGTCGATCAGCTTGGCCTGCTTTTCATGGTCAATGTCAATGCCTTGTGCCTTGCCGATTCTTTTCTTCCTAGGATCATGACTTCGAGAGATAGCGAAGTGGCACTTGGGGTTAAGCTTAAAACTGTGGTATGTTTAAGCGTTGTATCACCTTCTGCACCGTCCTAACGTGTTCGTCATAACCGTCACTGGCGATAACTATGTCATCGATATAGTGGTGAACCGGTAAGCCATCATCAAGTATTGTACTCAAGGTACGTTGAAACTGCTGCGTGAGTACATGAAGACCGAACGGTGCTGATGTGAACGAGTACTGATAACGTTCGTGTGTAAAACTAAATAAAGTATTGTGAGTCTGGATGGATGGGCAGCCTGTGGTATGCAGCCGATATGTCCAGCGTCGTGTAGTACTTCTTACTCTTGAGGCGAGATATGAGTTCGTTGACCTTGGGGATCAGAACTGGTCACCAGGAATAAGCGCGTTAACGGCACGCATGTCTAAACACACGCGTACCTTCTTGACGTTGCCTTCCGCATCGAATGTCGGTACCGCAAGGAGAGGAAGATTAACAGTCGTTGGTGTCGTTCGTTTCGTGATCACCAAATCCGTCAACCACTTCTTCACTTGTTCATCCACATAGGGAGCCATCGATCGGATACGAAGTTACGCGCCGATCGCCGCATCTGCAACGCTTGTTCATGGGTTACTGGGATGGTTACCTCTCACTCCCTTCCAGACGACAGCGCGCGTTGTCGGCAATTTTCGCATTGGCTTCCAAATCCTGTGCCAACCGTTCGCGTACATCGACGGGTTCCGTCGTGTTAGGTGCCTGTCGGCGTGGTATGGGTTCGAGGAGCTCTTCTAGTTCTGTGGGGTCTATTGGTGCAAGTGGCGAATCGGATGGAAACCGCCTATGTGTCCTGGGCCCAACCCTTTCAACATATCTTGCCCCACTATAACATCTATACCCGTGTCGGCAAGTTCATCAATTCTTAATGAAACCAACCGTCGATAATTCTGGTACCAAACTTATGGTACCACTTCCTGTCCGCCGTCCCCATGTGAGGAGTTCGCACCGCCTTGTCAGCTAAATATATAAATGACCCAGGTGGTGCCGGACTTATTGGTCGGCCAAGCGAGGTCTGCGGATGTCTGTGAGATACAACTTCTATTTCGCTCTGTGTCTATCAAGGCTTTGAACGTACGTCCGTTGATTTGTACTTGAATATAGACTCGTTGTCTCGGTGTGACGTCAGCAATGGGTCTTTGAATGCCATTGGGAGCTCCCATCCGTGGTAACTAATATGAAGCTCATGGTGTCCGACCCAGACATGCTCACTTCTCATACTTGATCGGCTACCGTGTCCCGTTCCGTGGTACCAGGTGTAGTTCTCCTGTCATGTTCATTTATCCTCAGAGAGGTAGAACCATTGTGCTGGCATTTTACCTCTGAGAGCTAGAGGACCTGATGTGAGCGTCTCGAGCGACCCGTCGTGTTTGAATTCTTGGAGCTACTGTTCATCTGTGTCAGCATATAGGAGTTTGGCAAGTACAATATAGACTGTATTTGTCGGAGGAAAACTGCCAGTGGCAGAAACCGTGCAAACCATTAACCTGCTGTTTCAAAACAATGCCCAAGGAGTTGTTTGATTGATTTCGCTGTGTTATACTCCGAAGCAAGAGTGGCTCATTTAACCTCGCGAGCTTGAGCCGCTGACGAATTTTCCCTCGCGAGCTCGAGTGCTAACCGTTTATTCTCGCGAGCCTCGAGTGGCTGGTTTATACTCGGGAGCTCCGTCGCTGCTTTTTATACTCAAGAGCCTCGAGAGGCTGGTTTAACTGAATGGGAGCTAGAGCTGCTGGTTTTCTACTCGTAGCTAAGTGTCGCTGCTTTTATACTCAAGAGCTCGAGAGGCTGGTTTATACTCGGGAGCTAGAGTTGCTGGTTTATACTCTGGAGCCAGAGTCGCTGCTTTTATACTCAAGAGTCTCGAGAGGCTGGTTTATACTCGGGAGCTAGAGTTGCTGGTTTATACTCGGGAATGAGTCGCTGCTTTTTATACTCAAGAGCTCGAGGGCTGGTTTATACTAAGGAGCTAGAGTTGCCGGTTTATGCTCCAGAGCTTGAGCTCGATATCCGAGAACAAAGTTATATTGAAGATAAAGTATTAGACTTGTGCACGTTGGCGCTTACGTGTCCGTGTCTGCGAAGCTTTGTGGTAGGCCGCGATATCGTTGGGCATCATCAAAAGCTTCTGCTGTTTCCCACGTTGGTTCGCCTTCTCGCCATCTCACCAGGTATTCTAATTTCCCCGTCTCATCATTCGTACGATGTGTGATAATATGGCGAAACTCCACCCTCCTTCGGTCCATAAGTCTTCGTTAATTGGTGGGTCTGTGCGTCTATGCACTAAACGGAGGAGTTCCACCCGTACCGGTTTGGTCTTGAATTCTGGTGGGGCGGAACCATCCTTGTTCGCTAACTCGTAGCGTTGGCCGTGTCTAGCTTTGACTACATATGGTCCAAACAATGGCCGCATAGCCTTCGTTGTTCGGCCTTCTGATCGTACCATGACCACATCTCCTTCGTCGAAATGTACCAAGTCGTGAGCATGCAGGCGGTCAAATGTCGTCGTAAGCTTGCCTGTATACTTCTTGGTAATGTGGTGGAGGGTCGGCAATATAGTGTCCTGTAACTGGTCTAATCGTTGTGCCCAGGTGTCATTCGTCATCGGCTGAGAATCCGGTAACTCGTCCGTGAAATCGGCGAACGGAACATGGCGGCGGCCAAAGTACACGCTAAACGGTGCACTCTTATGGCGACGGGATATCCGAAGGTTCTGGTATAGCATCGTAAACGGAAGGCGTTCGTCCCATCGAAGGGAACTGCCTCACAGCATTGCCGAATAGAACGTGTAATCTCCTTGTGACGTCGTTCTGCCGCGCCCAGCACTTGGGGTCGATATGGTGGAGACACCTTATGTAGCATCCCCACTTCCTGGACCAGAAGCTCCACTAACTTGTTGGTGAACTCCTTCCCCATGTCTGTTTGATTTTACGGGGAAACCATGTTCGCCAAAAAATCTCTATGAGTGTCTGTGTCGTGGTTTCCTTTGTCTTGTCCGGTGTGGCTCGAAGGATAGAATAGCCTGTGGCGATGTCTAAGACGTGAAGAATATAATTGTTCTTGCGTCTGGACTCCAGTGGCATCGGGATGTAGTCCACTTGAATATGGTCCCACGGGTAGCGTGCATCGATGCTAATCATCGGGTGGAAACCTTTACGAAGTGTGTCCTGTCCCAAACATGTGCCACATTGCCGCTTAACTTCTGTGGCTAACTCAAGTGCCCCTGGCCAAACGTGACCGTTCTGACGAAGTTGTTGGACTGTGTCCGCCGCCCCATGATGTCCTTGTTCGTGTTGCGCTTGCGTGAGTTGCGTACGACGCTGTTTCTCCGCCGGACTCGCTTGTGCAAACGCCGGTTGACCCTCTGCATCTGCCAGTGCCACTGAGATTTCTCGCGCTGTGTCTAAGCACATGACATATTTTGTATGCTTTGGTTCTGCAAAACCAAGTCGCTGTGAAAACAGCGGGTCCAGTTTGAATCCATTGGGAGGACCCACCCGTGCTACTACGGTATGACCCCATGGTGTCTTCCCACATGCGTACTTAGCGTACTTGAGGAACGTGTGTGTGTCCGTGGTACCAGCACCGGTTCTGTCTGCAATAACTGCTTGAACAGGTCGAACCATGGTGCTCTTGGTACCCATGGTAGACATACTGTGGCCCGTGCGCCGTCGGCTCGTATCTTGCGTAACATCCTGTGTATCTGTCCCCAAGGCGGGTTCATCCATCCATCGACTATCGACCAGTCGTGGGCAAACGCTCCTTCCCCATCATCCTTCGTCCAGAACCGAGGAAGCTGAGCGTTGGTTGGGTCCGCAAATACATCTATGTCATTCGGTCCAAAGTGTTGTTGCGCTTGTTCAAAGTAACTAGGGAATAACTGCCAGCCGTCGGTATACATTATTTCGAGTTCGTCCTGCTCCGCTGTCCCCTCGTGTACTCTACTTAACATGTCCGGGAGCACATTTGACTCTCCTGGTATATGCGATATGGTAAAGTTGAATGGCGCGATGATATGATGCCATCTCTGAAGCATCGGATTAAGCTTGAGCTGTGTGTTCATATATACAAGGGCCTTGTGGTCCGTGAAGACCGCAAACCGTTGCCCATCCAAGTATTCCCTGAAATGTGTCAGTCCATATACCAATGCCAGTAACTCCTTCATAGGTGTGGCGTAGTTCTGTTGCGCATGGTTCAGAGTCTTACTAAAGAACATTAAGTAATGTTTCTTACCGTTGACCCATTGGAATAGCGCTCCCCTAAACCGTAATCGCTAGCGTCGGTTTCCAAGTTTAGAGGAATGCCGTCGACCGGAAAGTGTAACGCCACAGCATTCACCACTGCGTCTTTCATTGCCTGCCACGCCTGTGCATGTCTCTCCTCCCAACGATCACCTATCAACTCCTTTGGTTTGAGTTTGCAAAATTCGCGCAAGGGTGCAACCGTGTTCGCGAAATTAGGCAGATGTTCGTGGAGGTAATTTGCTAAACCCAACGCCGAGGCTATATCTTTGTATCGTTGTGGTGTGGGCCAGTCGATCAGCTTGGCCTGCTTTTCATGGTCAATGTCAATGCCTTGTGCCGATACTTTCTTCCCTAGGATCCTGACTTCGGAGATAGCGAAGTGGCACTTGGCAGGGTTAAGCTTAAAACTGTGGTATGTTAAGCGTTGTATCACCTTCTGCACCGTCCTAACGTGTTCGTCATAACCGTCACTGGCGATAACTATGTCATCGATATAGTGGTGAACCGGTAAGCCATCAAGTATTGTACTCAAGGTACGTTGAAACTGCTGCGTGAGTACATGAAGACCGAACGGTGCTGATGTGAACGAGTACTGATAACGTTCGTGTGTAAAACTAAATAAGTATTGTGAGTCTGGATGGATGGGCAGCCTGTGGTTTGCAGCCGATATGTCCAGCGTCGTGTAGTACTTCTTACTCTTGGAGGCGAGATATGAGTTCGTTGACCTTGGGGATCAGGAACTGGTCACCAGGAATAAGCGCGTTAACGGCACGCATGTCTAAACACACGCGTACCTTCTTGACGTTGCCTTCCGCATCGAATGTCGGTACCGCAAGGAGAGGAAGATTAACAGTCGTTGGTGTCGTTCGTTTCGTGATTACCAAATCCGTCAACCACTTCTTCACTTGTTCATCCACATAGGGGAGCCATCGATCGGATACGAAGTTACGCGCCGATCGCCGCATCTGCAACGCTTGTTCATGGGTTACTGGGATGGTTACCTCACTCCCTTCCAGACGACAGCGCGCGTTGTCGGCAATTTTCGCATTGGCTTCCAAATCCTGTGCCAACCGTTGGCGTACATCGACGGGTTCCGTCGTGTTAGGTGCCTGTCGGCGTGGTATGGGTTCGAGGAGCTCTTCTAGTTCTGTGGGGTCTATTGGTGCAAGTGGCGATTGGATACCGCCTATGTATAGGCCCAAGCCTTTCAACATATCTTGCCCCACTATAACATCTATACCCGTCGGCAAGTTCATCAATTCTAATGAACCGTCGATAATTCTGGTACCGTACCTTATAGGTACCCACTTCCGTCGTCCCCAGTCGAGGAGTTCGCACCGCCTTGTCAGCTAAATATATAAATGACCCAGGTGGTGCCGGAGTTATTGGTCGGCCAAGGAGGTCTGCGGATGTCTGTGAGATACAACTTCTATTTGCTCCCGTGTCTATCAAGGCTTTGAACGTACGTCCGTTGATTTGTACTTGAATATAGACTCGGTTGTCTGACGTCAGCAATGGGTCTTGTATTGCCATCACTGCTCCAATCGTGGTAACAAATATGAAGCTCCTATCCGACTCAGACACCCTCACCTCTCATGCATGATCGGCTACCGACTCCCACGTGTCATAGGTGTGGTTTGGTGGTGACGTCATGTACTCGAAGTCTTCGTAAAGGATCGTGTTGATATGAATCTCTGTAGCTTCCGATGGTGGAGCCAAGTCTTCGTCCTGTGTAATCGCATTCACCTGTACTTGAGGCGTCGGACGTATTGTAACTACGTCTCTAGTCTGGGATGTATTCTGCCCCTGTCCTGCGGTTGACGTTGTGGACGGTCTGTGTACCGATTGTACGTCCCTCAAAGGACGGTTGTTGTCGTATAGCCTTGCCCGACCCTCTGCGCTCACCGCTTGCGACGCCCTGAAATGGTGACACCGTGGATGTGCCTACCACCTGGTGGCGCCTGTGCCTGGCACCCCGCACAAGTCGTTGGTACCGTAGGTTGGGGCCGTTGAGTCCAATTCTGCGTTTGTCGTCTACTCGTCTGTAGGTTGGGGCGGCTATTGGTGTGGTCGTGACTTCCATTGGTCGTCGGGCCCTCGCGGTTGTTGCGACCCTGGAAACGTGCTGCCGTACGTTGCTGTGCATCCTGAATGTCAGGGCTCAACAGCTGTATAAGCTCGTGTGTCTCCATCAGTTGCCATTTGGGATGCAACTGTAGAGTACGTTCATACGTACGGCCGTTGAGAGCTTCTTCTAACAGTTGTACAATGCAGTGGTTCACTAAATTCTGTTGGAAGTCGGCATCTGTCTGGCACCGTTCACGTGCCCTCCTGTGGTTCTCCATGAGCTGTGCCATTTGTTCCATAAGAGGAGTGTGCATGTTCCGACTTTGGCCCTTTGGCTAACTTGCGAAACGCGGATTGACAGTGGCTTGTGTTTTCGTGCGAACAGATCTGTTCGATCTGTAGTTGAGGTGTGCATGTCTTCAACCGTTCAGAGTTGTCGCGGATGTAGTCTGTACATATTCACTGGGCGCTTCTTTCTCGCCCCACTGACGTTGCTGTTGTTGGCGCAGGTTCGTACTTAATCGGTCCTGTCTATTCTTCACCGCCTGCTTACCTTGAGTATTCTGTCTGGCTAATACTTGTTCATGTGCGAACTCTTGAAAAGTTGGTGTGTTCGCACTGGCAGACAGAGTATCATCCTCCTCGGTTGAACTGTCCTCTCTGACCCTGGTGATTTGTACCCAAGTCCATAAAACGGACGCTCACAGCCTTGAATTCGGAAGGTAGGGTTGTCTTCGTCCTCTGGTACTGCCTGTACCCGTTCGTGTGCGTCAGAAGAACTCTCCTTAGCGGCCGGCCCTATTGTAGTTCGTCCGGCGTTTATGCGCTGTAACCTCTGTTCGTATTTTTTTCAAAGAGAGACTGCTGTTGTGTCATCAGCTCCGTGAGTTTCTGAGCTGACGATTGTTCCCGTGCCGTTTCCTTGTTGTTGGTACGGTTCCGGTGACGCTTCCGCTTGTTAGGTGGGAGGCGTGGTGGGTCATTACTGGGAAATAAGGCCCCTGGAGTATCCCGAGACGAACGAGGGGACAGCCCTTCACTGGCTACCTGTTCACCAATAAAAGTCTGACTACTGTCCGCACGCAGGTTGGGTGCTTCCTAGGTCTCACCCTCGAATATGACATCCTCGTCAGATTGTGCAGGTCCATTTTTTGTTTGCTGTTGGTGGCTGCTTGTCGTCCGCGGAAATAATAGGTGGAGCCCCAAGATGCGTCTGTTGTTGCCCCTCCAGTGCCTGACCTGAGTGCGGAGCGGAGCGTTCCGTATGGGACTGACGACGTTTAGTTCCACGCCGGTCGATATCATCTTCCTTGCGGCGCTCAGGATTCAAGAGTTGCTGTCTACGACTTTGGCGGGGTAGGACATGGTTGGTGAGTTGTTTGTCAATGGAGAACCAGAAATGTGTGCGAATGAACTGATAGAGTACTGAATATAAATATCCATTTTCTATTAAATTTCATCCTTCAAACACATAACGTCTCGACATCGATCTCCGAGGAACTCGTGGGTTCCCTCGTGACTGTTTTATTTCCTCCACTAACATAAGTAGTGTGGATAGTCTATATACTCTAACACTACCAGCTGTCTTACTCTTCATCCCACAATAACATATGTTTGAGTGCCTCATTAGTCGGAGCCACTTCTTGTTCTACTCCTCGCCAGCTCTTACTCCGGCCTAATGACGGCCTATTCGCAGGACCCTGTTGGGAACTTCCCTCATCGCTCCTCTTTTACTCTTCTTACTCGTGATGTCCTTGTCATGTGCTGTTGCGGTTGTTGGAATATGCTTCTTGATCTAAGAACGATTGCTCGTTATTGCACTCCTAAACTAAGCTGCCGTCAACCACACCTTCTGTGCATACTGTTGATCCTCTCCGTTGACCTGATTTATCTGGAAGTTCTAGTGATTTGAGTGTGTTCGCATATCATTTTCACAATTTAACCTTGTATTTACTTGCATCGTTCGTGTTATGTGCGCCCCCACCCTTATATGCTCCTAATAACTCACAGGTGCTTACTTGTGTCTCTGTATGCTTCCTAATATCCCATTCTGAAAACTTTTGTAAAATAATCTAGTATGCCGCTGATTCTTTTGCGTCATCGTACTAACCGAGTCGGTACTAACCATGTACATCTCCCATCTCTATTACCCTACTGTGGATCCTAAAGAACTTTCTTCTAACAACTTCTTAAATACAATTTAAGCTCATTAGCTTGCAATACGATTTGTACTTGTCTCACACTGAAAACAACCTTCCTACCTGTACTCACACATGACTACTTATCTGTGGATTCTGACTGATTGTCTGATTTCGTCATTTGATCGTCGTGAGACTTTCCTTGTTGACCCTGGTTAATGTTCTGCTTGATTGAAATGTTCGCTCTTCGGGTTCACTCGTATTAGTAGATTCTTTCTTCATCCTCGTCGTCCACACGTCGTTAATCCAATCTAAATCGTTCAATTCAATCTAAATCGTTCGGATAATCTAAATCGTTCAATTTGATGCGACATTCTCTGTTCGCATTGTCTTTCAATTGTTATACTTATAACAAAAAAATATGTGCCAGCTACTGACTAATTCATATTCTGTAGCTTTCTCTGTAATTACTAATAAACTAACAACTTCTATGGTAAGTTAAAAATGTAGTAAGTATACGCGAGATAACTGTATCTCAACGTTCTCCTCCTCAGGGGGGGGACGTTGTTCATTTATTAGTAATTATAAACAGTAATCCTAAAATGACTGACTCTTAAATGAGTCATTAGTCATGTGCTGTAAAACCAGCAAAACCTTAAAACCCAGTTTATCAGATTATTCTGATAAACTGTAAAACTTGTAATAAACCTAAAATAATCAAATAAATATAAGTACTTGTATTCTGACCACATGGAGAGTAGCTGAAAGATACACGATAAAGGATACAATAGAACTCTTCTCAAGTAAGTTAATCCCAGCTAGGAAAGTCCATAGTCTGAGAGAACCAAACTGAGTCTTTATTTGTGTTTTCACTAGACTCAGGATTTACTTGAGTGTTTCTCTCACACGCGAGAATCCCGGTATATCTTATTTGTTCTACTGCCAATATTTCTGACGACTCTAATATCAGAAATATTTCAATTTTAATTCCAAAACTCAGTATTTGATTATTCTGGGTTTTGGAATTTGGATTGGCTTTTTGACAATCTGGTCCCTAGATGCTACATGAAAACGGTGTTTGTTAGTCGAGCTTACTTCGTCACGTGTGGACTTACTCATGTGTATTCCGTCATATGAGAAATTGATTTCTCATGTGATCTCAATGAGATGTTCGGTCCTGGTGACGTCACTTGGGGAAGTTCGATCCTGGTGACATCACTTGGGAAGATCGGTCCTGTTGACCTCATCTCTTGTAGTGCGGTCCTGGAACAGATTGTATGTACAGTGTTGTTTCCCTACTACTTCTTTGTTCTAGGACACTGGTTGTTTTCTTGATCGCTTTTGTTACACGCTTGTAAGACCATGTGTGACACCTTCACCTCCAATGTACATGTAGAGTATCCTATTTATTGGTTACTTTACTTGTTGTGTAGCGATTGTTTGTCTTGATCTTACTACTTGGTTCGTGTACACCTTGTTTCAATGCTTAGCAATTCAAAATAACTCAACACGTCTTAATATTATATCTTTAGTCGACATTTGATGGCTTTGCGCATCTCTAACTATTGCTACTTGCGTTGTATGTGTGATGTGTGCCATCACTGTTGAGCTCGATGAATGTCTTGTTCGTAGACTGTCTTGTGTGTATTGATTGATTGTATATACTATGTTCTGAACCTTTGTGTATATATTGATTATTTATAGCTTGTGGAATTCAGTTGCTATGTGACATGTGAATCTTGTACACCAATCTGTCTTGATCTTCTAAATATTGATTATACTTGATCTGATTGTGTATAGTTGTGTTTATACACTTACGATATATTCCTTTGTGGGTTATATCTGTACGAATATGGCATTTATAGTTCCCATTCATATGTGCACGCCTACTGTGTCTGTGTGTTGAATGTCCAGGTGTGTAGCCTGCGTCAGAATTGTTTTCCTGATGTATTTGTGTCATGGTGTCTTCCTTTTATTCTCGTGTCAATGATGAATAGAGTCTTGTAACTACGCTACATGTCTATGTACTGATTGAGCTATGGCTATTTTACTCTCTATTTTGGTTATTGGCTGTGATTCCCATCTCAATCGTTTCAAGTGCTTTTTCGTGCTCTTGATCAGAATGTAGAAATACGGCCTCCGGTCAGTCTAAAATATCAAGATCAATTGAGATAATACATTGGTTTTTATTTGTATTTTAAATAATTTAGTACAAGCTCTTCCAATATTTCCAAAGTGTTCTAAATTCACTTTGATGGCTCCAATAGCCTGAGTATTTGGTATGACTCATCTACTTGGACCTATTTGAGACATTAGTAGATGTAGGATATTATAAACTAAATTTTATAATCTCCGAACTACTACTTATAGATTTTGGTCCTCCCGCCAATCTCCAAAATCCAATAAGTCTTTTTCTTTTTTTAACTTTTCTTCAGATGGAACTTTATTTATATCAGCTAATGTATTAACGTGACTTACGTTATTATGTCTATTTACAAATTAGGCAAGTGGTCATGAACATTTAGTACTTCTAGTGAAAATTATTCAATAAAGAACAGCTAGAGGTACGCCCTGTGTGATCGAGGATATTTAGGCTCTTAACAAGAGGCAGTCCCGATCATTCTTACACAAGCTACCACTGCTAAATCCTAACTGACTAAATTGTATTTTAGTTTAATATAGTTTGAAACCTAGTAATTTCCATCGAAGTTTACAAGAATTATTTTTGGGGGCTTCTCCCTAGGGGATTTATGTTTTTTTGTGTGTGTTACACTTGTCTGTTAAACTTATTTGTCCGTCAGAATTGTGTGTGTATATATTTACTACCTATTTATCATGTGTACTTATGGCTGGTAATCGTTGTGGTGATATTACCTATTTCTGGTGGTTCTTGCTAACTGTATACAAGTAATACTTTGATGTGCTTTGTTATGCTGTGTACTTCTCACATTTATGTAGTAGGTGTTCTTTTATTGTGGTCTGTCTGTGTACACTGTACTACCCTTGTAGATTTCAAAATCCTCAATTGATTTATTGGTTTTCTTATAGCTAATCTCTCTGCCCTTTGTATATACGGAAAGCCCCAATGAATGTACTGGTTTCTTTGGCTCTCTTTTGTAGTAGGTAGGTCGGGTGTCTTCTCTTTCTAATTGCTGTCGCTATGTGAATGTTTTTTTATAGCTGTCTAGTTATAGATTCTACCCTGTGACCTCCACTTGTCTTGGTGGTGATTATACTTAGACCTTTTGTTTAGGCTCTTTCGGGTGACTTCTAAGATTATTTGGGGATTGTCTTCATCTACTATGTACCCAATAGGCCTCAATCTTGCCTATTCTTCGCTTGATGGTATGCAGTGACGCCTCTCTAATCTGGTTTGCTCTTGATGGCCTGTAATGACCTTCTCGAAGCTGATTTGCTATACTTAACTATGTTTAGCATGTATTTCTTAATCTTAGGCTCTGTCCTGAAGTTCTTGGCTCTTTCTTCTAACTGTGTTAGCTATTATGGTCACCTTCTACTAGAACAGTGTCTGTTTTGGTCGTCGTTTGTGTGGGATGCTGTTGCGTTTATAGGCTGGATTGTCTAGTTGCTAGTCTATCTCGTGCGTGTGTCTTCCCCTGACGTCAGTGCCTTTTCTTGTTTGAAAATCCCCAACTTTGATGATAAATTACTGTGACACTTCTTAATTTTTTCACACACTGAGATTTAGTTAGCTTTCACCCCACAATCTGCAACACCTTAGCCACGTGTTCAGCTTACTTACAAAACACGATATATTCACCTCAGTCGTTGCGTTAAGGTTCTTCCGGTGTAGTAGAGTCTGTTGCTCCACTTGTTTCCTTGTCTCTTGAGTTTCTCGTCTCTCTTCTTCAGAGTTCAAACCTCTGCTTCATAATAATAATTGCTATATTACTTTGAGGTTTGTGCAAGACAAGAAGGAATTTCACATCTACTAGTCTCTTGTGTGTGATCTGCAGTATTTTATAGTTCTTGTTGGCTTAACTAAATAAGGATATTGTTAAAGAAGTAGAGTGTGGAGAGTAGCTGAAAGGCACACGATAAAGGATACAATAGCCCTCTTCTCAAGCACGGTTATCTTAGCTAGGAAAAGTCCTCAGGCTGAGAGAAACCGAAATGAGTATTTAATTGTGTTTTCACTAGACTCAGAATTTCTTGAGTGTTTCTCTAACACGTGAGTCCCGGTATAGCTTACCGGTTCTACTGCTAATATTTCTGATGACTTTAATATGAGAAATATTCCAATCCTAATCCCAGTACTCAGTATTTGGATTCGCTTTTTGATAATCTGATCCCTAGATGCTACAGGAGACGCTGTTCCTTTATTCATTAAACTTTAATTACAGAATCAAGTACTTCTGAGGCATGTGCCGATCTAAACCCCTGATAGGTACAAGCAAAGTTTACAGATTCTGATATTATACTAAAAAAATAACCTAAATTTATATAACACTACTAACCCTGTCTGGGTGAACACTAATAACCTCGTCTGGGTGTATTCCGACCACACCTACATCGTTGTATCACTCACCCTGAGCTTCTCGCGGCAGTCCGACAATCCTATATTTCCTTCAGTTTCCTAGTACCTCTCCAATGAATACGAGGCCTGATGCGCATGTAGACATATTTTACTGTTTACTCCAAACATATTTACTATTTACTCCAAACATATTTACTATTTGCTCCAAATTGAAATAACTTATCCCTATTGTCCTGTACCCATTATCTACGCTTACATATTACTTACTATACTTTAATGCTTAACTATATAATTTTCAACCACTTCCATCGAAGTCAGTTTTGACCTGTGCTCGAGCTGTATCAACATGGCTCGGTCCTCGTCACTTTGGCACGTGGGCACTGGGTAGAGCATGCTACAAGGCAAGACGAGGGATTTCTTTTCGTGTCAGTGAAACTGAGTTAAGTTTCGCGCTTCGCACGCTTCTTAGTAAGTTCTCGTTGCTGTTTGCTTATTCGGCCTGGTCTGTATTCGTTTGCGTCGGATGCGTCGTCGGTAAAGTGTGAGAACATCAACGTCTGCTTCAGTTATTTTCTATATTTTCTTTTTACCACGGACCATTTGACAAAAAATTGGGCTCTGAAATACGCTTCGCACGCTTCTTAAGGAGTGATCGTTGCTGTTTGCTTATTCGGTCTGGTCTGTATTCGTTTGCGTCGGATGCGTCGTCGGTAATGTGTGAGAACATCAACGTCTGCGTCAGTTATTTTCTATATTTTCTTTCCACCATGGACCATTTGACAAAAATTTGGGTTCTGAAATGCGTTTCGCACGCTTCTTAATGAGTGCTCGTTGCTGTTTGCTTATTCGGGCAGGTCTGTATTCGTTTGCGTCGGATGCGTCGTCGGTAAAGTGTGAAAACATCAACGTCTACTTCACTTGTTTTCTATATTTTCTTTTCACCACGGACCTTTTGACAAAAATTTGGGGTCTGAAATACCTATTTCAGGTGCCCCGCACTCACCAGTGTAGATCTGAAGACGTAAATCTAAAAAAAAAATCAGATTCTCTGTTATAGAGTCTCAGACCCACAACCAAAATCCGAAGAAACCCACCCTCCCACACCCGAATTTTATATTCTTGGGTTCTTAGTTTTCAACCCCAAACGACAATCACAGTAATACATTCCAATTTAGTGTGCGCCCATCTCAGCAACCAACAAATGATTCCACTGTGATCACTGCGCCAGCAAAACATTTGAGCACCAATGAGCCGCGTAACATTGAAAACGTCAGCTGCCGGTCCAATGTAGCTAAATCAACGAAATCGTCTTCCAAACGCGACCAGCCCCTTTAATGCCAAAAGCAACAGCCCGTCCAGCAATTTCCGAAGCACTCATATAAAAAAAATGACGGGTCGCCAGGTGCAAAAAAAATCTTTAGACGAATTGACGGATACAACTCCTGCCTGGCTCTTCTTAATGAATTATTTTCCAAATGAAAAGTCTTCCCCACGCTCTACCTTCGAGCAAGTGAGGCGCACCCATCCTATTTTGAATCATCACCATCTTCACTGATATCTGCCATCAAATCCAATTTCAGAACACAACCGTCGGCGCCGAGCAACCAGCATCGTTCGAATTTGTATTCTTGCTGAGGTCAAGGGCAGTTGAGTCTCTCAAAAAGGACTCGCATTGAGTCTTTATTTGTGTTTTAAAGCTTCTACACAACTAGACTCAAATTGTTTTCAAGTGTTTCTCTTACACACGGAGGTCCCGGTAACATCTACTGGTAACCCCGCTATGTTGTTGATGGCTCAGGAATATTGGATCCGGACCCCAAAACTCAGTATTTGATTATCCTGCGGTTTTGGGTTTTAAATTTGGCTTTTGATGAAGGAGTAAAGTAAAATTATACAGTATTCAATTATCTTGAGGTTCGTGTTTTTGTGCATGGAAAAGCTTGTCCTTAAGGAGGTTAAGATGAAAAGCCTGCCACCATTGCTACATATTCTTACTCACAACCCAATAAAAAAATATGCTGTGACTTTGTGCATAGTTTGGCCACTACTGTAACCCTCTACGGTGTCTTGCCACAAGCTGTCGTGCCTCCTTCGTGCCTCTTTTCAGAAACGTGTTGGTCGTGTTTCTACTATCATCGGGTCTTGTTCTAGTAGTGACAAGAAGTTTGGGGACCACGTTGCATTTGAATAACAGGGTGCACATATTATGATGCTCGTGGCTTTCTCCATGACTTTGTCAAGAACCTCTGGGATGAGGATCAGTTCGCCGTGCGTTTATTTCATTTGCCCACTTTTGAAGTAGTGCAGTCTGTTCTTTGATGCAGAACCTTGCTGTGTGGGCAATGTGCGTTACTGCGAATAAATTGATGGTGAATTCCCTGAACCTGTATTGCTCACAATGTGATATTGCGTTATGAGATTGACTCTGTCATCATATGTGACGGTGTCTAGCTCTACCGCTTCGTTCGTGGATTGTACAGCCGAAATATTTATTACTGGGTGTACTAGTTTTTTCATCAAAGTGTGGTGACTTTATGCATATTTTGGCCACTAGTATAACCCACTACAGTGTCTTGCCGCAAGCTGTCGTGCCTCTTTTCAGGAACGTGTTGGTCGTGTTTCTACTATCAGTGAGTCTTGTTCTAGTTGTCACAAATAGTTGGGGGACCACGTTGCATTTGGGTATTAGGGTATACATGTGATTCTCATGGTTTTCTCTATGACTTTGTCAAGAACTTCTGGGATGAGGATCAGTTTGCCGTGCGTCTATTTCATCTGCCCACGTTTGAAGTAGTGCAGTCTGTTATTTGGTGTAGAACTTTGGTGTGTGGCAGTGTGCGTTACTGCAAATCAATCGATGACCAATTTCCTTTGAACATGCGTTCTGCTACTTTGTAAGATCGAGGATGTAGTCTCCAGTCTATGACAGGTATCAGTGTAGGCATGTCTGTTTCTGTCATGGGTCCGTGTATTCTGACCATTGCATGTGTTCGTATTAGCGTCCTTCTACACATTTGATATTGTAGCATGGCACACATATCGTGATGCTGGTTGCCTCTTCTATGACTTTGTCAAGACATCAGGTATGAGTTCCCATGGTGGGTTCGCCTCAAGCATTCACTTCCTGCGTCACTCCTCTAGAAGCATTTTTTTGTTCTTTTGTGTAGTATTTATCTGTGTGTGTGTGCACTATGTGCTGATGCAAACAGGGTCTATTGTGAATTTTCCAAACCGTCTTTCATCTTCTTGTAGAATCTAGCTTGTAAAATTCAGTTTATAGTTGATATGGTTATGGGCAATTTTGTTTCCAAGGTGGTATACTCTTGGCTGGTGTGTGTGGTTTGTTCAAGTCCCTTGTAATACCTCGGAATTTTAGTATTAAATGTGTCTTCGTGTGGACGCTGACAACATATATTGTGCCATCTGGTTGGCCTTGCCTGGGACAT
>LUCW03001949.1:0-14799 GCA_001586965.3 Sphaeroforma sirkka | reverse complement strand
ACTCTTGAGGCGAGATATGAGTTCGTTGACCTTGGGGATCAGGAACTGGTCACCAGGAATAAAACGCGTTAACGGCACGCATGTCTAAAACACACGCGTAGCCTTTCTCTTGGACGGTGCGCTTCCATCGAATGTCGGTACCGCAAGGAGAGGAAGATTAACAGTCGTTGGTGTCGTTCGTTTCGTGATTACCAAATCCGTCAACCACTTCTTCACTTGTTCATCCACATAGGGGAGCCATCGATCGGATACGGTTACGCGCCGATCCGCCGCATCTGCAACGCTTGTTCATGGGTTACACTGGGATGGTGAACACCTCACTCCCTTTCCAGACGAGACAGCATACGCGTTGTCGGCAATTTTGCATTGGCTCTTCCAAATCTGTGCCAACCGTTGGCGTACATCGACGGGTTCCGTCGTGTTAGGTGCCTGTCGGCGTGGTATGGGTTCGAGGAGCTCTTCTAGTTCGTGGGGTCTATTGTGGTGCAAGTGGCGATTGGATACCGCTTATGTATAGGCCCAAGCCTTTCAACATATCTTGCCCCACTATAACATCTATACCCGTCGGCAAGTTCATCAATTCTAATGAACCGTCGATGAATTCTGGTACCGTACCTTATAGGTACCACTTCCGCCGTCTTCCCCATGATCGAGTTCGCACCGCCTTGTCAGCTAAATATATAAATGACCCAGGTGGTGCCCGGAGTTGATAGTCGGCCAAGGAGGTCTGCGGATGTCTGTGAGATACAACTTCTATTTGCTCCAGTGTCTATCTGGAGGCTTTTGAACGTACGTCCGTTGATTTGTACTTGAATATGACTCGGTTTGTCTGACGTCAACAATGGGTCTTATATTTGCCATCACTGCTCCAATCGTGGTAACAAATGTAAGCTCCTATCCGACTCAGACACCCTCACCTCTCATGCATGATCGGCTACCGACTCCCGTGTCATAGGTGTGGTTTGGTGGTGACGTCATGTACTCGAAGTCTTCGTAAAGGATCGTGTTGATATGAATCTCTGTAGCTTCCGATGGTGGAGCCAAGTCTTCGTCCTGTGTAATCGCATTCACCTGTACTTGAGGCGTCGGACGTATTGTACTACGTCTCTAGTCTGGGATGTATTCTGCCCCTGTCCTGCGGTTGACGTTGTGGACGGTCTGTGTACCGGTGTACGTCCTCAAAAGGACGGTTGTTGTCATAGCCTTGCCGACCCTCTGCGCTCACCGCTTGCGACGCCCTGAAATGGTGACACCGTGGGATGTGCCTACCTACCTGGTGGCGCCTGTGCCTGGCTTTTACACAAGTCGTTGGTACCGTAGGTTGGGGCCGTTGAGTCCAATTCTGCGTTTGTCGTCTACTCACGTCTGTAGGTTGGGGCGGCTATTGGTGTGGTCGTGACTTCCATTGGTCGTCGGGCCCTCGCGGTTGTTGCGACCCTGGAAACGTGCTGCCGTACGTTGCTGTGCATCCTGAATGTCAGGGCTCAACAGCTGTATAAGCTCGTGTGTCTCCATCAGTTGCCATTTGGGATGCAACTGTAGAGTACGTTCATACGTACGGCCGTTGAGAGCTTCTTCTAACAGTTGTACAATGCAGTGGTTCACTAAATTCTGTTGGAAGTCGGCATCTGTCTGGCACCGTTCACGTGCCCTCCTGTGGTTCTCCATGAGCTGTGTCATTTGTTCCATAAGAGGAATTGTGTGCATGTTCCGACTTTGGCCCTTGGCTAACTTGCGAAACGCGGATTGACAGTGGCTTGTGTTTCGTGCGAACAGATCTGTTCGATCTGTAGTTGAGGTGTGCATGTCTTCAACCGTTCAGAGTTGTCGCGGATGTAGTCTGTACATATTCACTGGGCGCTTCTTTCTCGCCCCACTGACGTTGCTGTTGTTGGCGCAGGTTCGTACTTAATCGGTCCTGTCTATTCTTCACCGCCTGCTTACCTTGAGTATTCTGTCTGGCTAATACTTGTTCATGTGCGAACTCTTGAAAAGTTGGTGTGTTCGCACTGGCAGACAGAGTATCATCCTCCTCGGTTGAACTGTCCTCTGACCCTGGTGATTTGTACCCAAGTCCATAAAACGGACGCTCACAGCCTTGAATTCGGAAGGTAGGGTTGTCTTCGTCCTCTGGTACTGCCTGTACCCGTTCGTGTGCGTCAGAAGAACTCTCCCTTAGCGGCCGGCCCTATTGTAGTTCGTCCGGCGTTTATGCGCTGTAACCTCTGTTCGTATTTTTTCAAAGAGAGACTGCTGTTGTGTCATCAGCTCCGTGAGTTTCTGAGCTGACGATTGTTCCCGTGCCGTTTCCTTGTTGTTGGTACGGTTCCGGTGACGCTTCCGCTTGTTAGGTGGGAGGCGTGGTGGGTCATTACTGGGAAATAAGGCCCTGGAGTATCCCGAGACGAACGAGGGGACAGCCCTTCACTGGCTACCTGTTCACCAATAAAGTCTGACTACTGTCCGCACGCAGGTTGGGTGCTTCCTAGGTCTCACCCTCGAATATGACATCCTCGTCAGATTGTGCAGGTCCATTTTTTTTGTTTGCTGTTGGTGGCTGCTTGTCGTCCGCGGAAATAATAGGTGGAGCCCCAAGATGCGTCTGTTGTTGCCCCTCCAGTGCCTGACCTGAGTGCGGAGCGGGCGTTCCGTATGGGACTGACGACGTTTAGTTCCACGCCGGTCGATATCATCTTCCTTGCGGCGCTCAGGATTCAAGAGTTGCTGTCTACGACTTTGGCGGGGGTAGGACATGGTTGGTGAGTTGTTTGTCAATGGAGAACCAGAAATGTGTGCGAATGAACTGATAGAGTACTGAATATAAATATCCATTTTCTATTAAATTTCATCCTTCAAACACATAACGTCTCGACATCGATCTCCGAGGAACTCGTGGGTTCCCTCGTGACTGTTTTATTTCCTCCACTAACATAAGTAGTGTGGATAGTCTATATACTCTAACACTACCAGCTGTCTTACTCTTCATCCCACAATAACATATGTTTGAGTGCCTCATTAGTCGGAGCCACTTCTTGTTCTACTCCTCGCCAGCTCTTACTCCGGCCTAATGACGGCCTATTCGCAGGACCCTGTTGGGAACTTCCCTCATCGCTCCTCTTTTTTCTTCTTCTTACTCGTGATGTCCTTGTCATGTGCTGTTGCGGTTGTTGGAATATGCTTCTTGATCTAAGAACGATTGCTCGTTATTGCACTCCTAAACTAAGCTGCCGTCAACCACACCTTCTGTGCATACTGTTGATCCTCTCCGTTGACCTGATTTATCTGGAAGTTCTAGTGATTTGAGTGTGTTCGCATATCATTTTCACAATTTAACCTTGTATTTACTTGCATCGTTCGTGTTATGTGCGCCCCCCACCCTTATATGCTCCTAATAACTCACAGGTGCTTACTTGTGTCTCTGTATGCTTCCTAATATCCCATTCTGAAAACTTTTGTAAAATAATCTAGTATGCCGCTGATTCTTTGCGTCATCGTACTAACCGAGTCGGTACTAACCATGTACATCTCCCATCTCTATTACCCTACTGTGGATCCTAAAGAACTTTCTTCTAACAACTTCTTAAATACAATTTAAGCTCATTAGCTTGCAATACGATTTGTACTTGTCTCACACTGAAAACAACCTTCCTACCTGTACTCACACATGACTACTTATCTGTGGATTCTGACTGATTGTCTGATTTCGTCATTTGATCGTCGTGAGACTTTCCTTGTTGACCCTGGTTAATGTTCTGCTTGATTGAAATGTTCGCTCTTCGGGTTCACTCGTATTAGTAGATTCTTTCTTCATCCTCGTCGTCCACACGTCGTTAATCCAATCTAAATCGTTCAATTCAATCTAAATCGTTCGGATAATCTAAATCGTTCAATTTGATGCGACATTCTCTGTTCGCATTGTCTTTCAATTGTTATACTTATAACAAAAAAATATGTGCCAGCTACTGACTAATTCATATTCTGTAGCTTTCTCTGTAATTACTAATAAACTAACAACTTCTATGGTAAGTTAAAAAAAAATGTAGTAAGTATACGCGAGATAACTGTATCTCAACGTTCTCCCTCCTCAGGGAGGGGGACGTTGTTCATTTATTAGTAATTATAAACAGTAATCCTAAAATGACTGACTCTTAAATGAGTCATTAGTCATGTGCTGTAAAACCAGCAAAACCCTAAAACCCAGTTTATCAGATTATTCTGATAAACTGTAAAACTTGTAATAAACCTAAAATAATCAAATAAATATAAGTACTTGTATTCTGACCACATGGAGAGTAGCTGAAAGATACACGATAAAGGATACAACAATAGAACTCTTCTCAAGTAAGTTAATCCCAGCTAGGAAAGTCCATAGTCTGAGAGAACCAAACTGAGTCTTTATTTGTGTTTTCACTAGACTCAGGATTTACTTGAGTGTTTCTCTCACACGCGAGAATCCCGGTATATCTTATTTGTTCTACTGCCAATATTTCTGACGACTCTAATATCAGAAATATTTCAATTTTAATTCCAAAACTCAGTATTTGATTATTCTGGGTTTTGGAATTTGGATTGGCTTTTTGACAATCTGGTCCCTAGATGCTACATGAAAACGGTGTTTGTTAGTCGAGCTTACTTCGTCACGTGTGGACTTACTCATGTGTATTCCGTCATATGAGAAATTGATTTCTCATGTGATCTCAATGAGATGTTCGGTCCTGGTGACGTCACTTGGGGAAGTTCGATCCTGGTGACATCACTTGGGAAGATCGGTCCTGTTGACCTCATCTCTTGTAGTGCGGTCCTGGAACAGATTGTATGTACAGTGTTGTTTCCCTACTACTTCTTTGTTCTAGGACACTGGTTGTTTTCTTGATCGCTTTTGTTACACGCTTGTAAGACCATGTGTGACACCTTCACCTCCAATGTACATGTAGAGTATCCTATTTATTGGTTACTTTACTTGTTGTGTAGCGATTGTTTGTCTTGATCTTACTACTTGGTTCGTGTACACCTTGTTTCAATGCTTAGCAATTCAAAATAACTCAACACGTCTTAATATTATATCTTTAGTCGACATTTGATGGCTTTGCGCATCTCTAACTATTGCTACTTGCGTTGTATGTGTGATGTGTGCCATCACTGTTGAGCTCGATGAATGTCTTGTTCGTAGACTGTCTTGTGTGTATTGATTGATTGTATATACTATGTTCTGAACCTTTGTGTATATATTGATTATTTATAGCTTGTGGAATTCAGTTGCTATGTGACATGTGAATCTTGTACACCAATCTGTCTTGATCTTCTAAATATTGATTATACTTGATCTGATTGTGTATAGTTGTGTTTATACACTTACGATATATTCCTTTGTGGGTTATATCTGTACGAATATGGCATTTATAGTTCCCATTCATATGTGCACGCCTACTGTGTCTGTGTGTTGAATGTCCAGGTGTGTAGCCTGCGTCAGAATTGTTTTCCTGATGTATTTGTGTCATGGTGTCTTCCTTTTTTTATTCTCGTGTCAATGATGAATAGAGTCTTGTAACTACGCTACATGTCTATGTACTGATTGAGCTATGGCTATTTTACTCTCTATTTTGGTTATTGGCTGTGATTCCCATCTCAATCGTTTCAAGTGCTTTTTTTCGTGCTCTTGATCAGAATGTAGAAATACGGCCTCCGGTCAGTCTAAAATATCAAGATCAATTGAGATAATACATTGGTTTTATTTGTATTTTAAATAATTTAGTACAAGCTCTTTTTCCAATATTTCCAAAGTGTTCTAAATTCACTTTGATGGCTCCAATAGCCTGAGTATTTGGTATGACTCATCTACTTGGACCTATTTGAGACATTAGTAGATGTAGGATATTATAAACTAAATTTTATAATCTCCGAACTACTACTTATAGATTTTGGTCCTCCCGCCAATCTCCAAAATCCAATAAGTCTTTTTTTTTTTTTTTAACTTTTCTTCAGATGGAACTTTATTTATATCAGCTAATGTATTAACGTGACTTACGTTATTATGTCTATTTACAAATTAGGCAAGTGGTCATGAACATTTAGTACTTCTAGTGAAAATTATTCAATAAAGAACAGCTAGAGGTACGCCCTGTGTGATCGAGGATATTTAGGCTCTTAACAAGAGGCAGTCCCGATCATTCTTACACAAGCTACCACTGCTAAATCCTAACTGACTAAATTGTATTTTAGTTTAATATAGTTTGAAACCTAGTAATTTCCATCGAAGTTTACAAGAATTATTTTTGGGGGCTTCTCCCTAGGGGATTTATGTTTTTTTGTGTGTGTTACACTTGTCTGTTAAACTTATTTGTCCGTCAGAATTGTGTGTGTATATATTTACTACCTATTTATCATGTGTACTTATGGCTGGTAATCGTTGTGGTGATATTACCTATTTCTGGTGGTTCTTGCTAACTGTATACAAGTAATACTTTGATGTGCTTTGTTATGCTGTGTACTTCTCACATTTATGTAGTAGGTGTTCTTTTATTGTGGTCTGTCTGTGTACACTGTACTACCCTTGTAGATTTCAAAATCCTCAATTGATTTATTGGTTTTCTTATAGCTAATCTCTCTGCCCTTTGTATATACGGAAAGCCCCAATGAATGTACTGGTTTCTTTGGCTCTCTTTTTGTAGTAGGTAGGTCGGGTGTCTTCTCTTTCTAATTGCTGTCGCTATGTGAATGTTTTTATAGCTGTCTAGTTATAGATTCTACCCTGTGACCTCCACTTGTCTTGGTGGTGATTATACTTAGACCTTTTGTTTAGGCTCTTTCGGGTGACTTCTAAGATTATTTGGGGATTGTCTTCATCTACTATGTACCCAATAGGCCTCAATCTTGCCTATTCTTCGCTTGATGGTATGCAGTGACGCCTCTCTAATCTGGTTTGCTCTTGATGGCCTGTAATGACCTTCTCGAAGCTGATTTGCTATACTTAACTATGTTTAGCATGTATTTCTTAATCTTAGGCTCTGTCCTGAAGTTCTTGGCTCTTTCTTCTAACTGTGTTAGCTATTATGGTCACCTTCTACTAGAACAGTGTCTGTTTTGGTCGTTTGTGTGGGATGCTGTTGCGTTTATAGGCTGGATTGTCTAGTTGCTAGTCTATCTCGTGCGTGTGTCTTCCCCTGACGTCAGTGCCTTTTCTTGTTTGAAAATCCCCAACTTTGATGATAAATTACTGTGACACTTCTTAATTTTTCACACACTGAGATTTAGTTAGCTTTCACCCCACAATCTGCAACACCTTAGCCACGTGTTCAGCTTACTTACAAAACACGATATATTCACCTCAGTCGTTGCGTTAAGGTTCTTCCGGTGTAGTAGAGTCTGTTGCTCCACTTGTTTCCTTGTCTCTTGAGTTTCTCGTCTCTCTTCTTCAGAGTTCAAACCTCTGCTTCATAATAATAATTGCTATATTACTTTGAGGTTTGTGCAAGACAAGAAGGAATTTCACATCTACTAGTCTCTTGTGTGTGATCTGCAGTATTTTATAGTTCTTGTTGGCTTAACTAAATAAGGATATTGTTAAAGAAGTAGAGTGTGGAGAGTAGCTGAAAGGCACACGATAAAGGATACAATAGCCCTCTTCTCAAGCACGGTTATCTTAGCTAGGAAAAGTCCTCAGGCTGAGAGAACCGAAATGAGTATTTAATTGTGTTTTCACTAGACTCAGAATTTCTTGAGTGTTTCTCTAACACGTGGAGTCCCGGTATAGCTTACCGGTTCTACTGCTAATATTTCTGATGACTTTAATATGAGAAATATTCCAATCCTAATCCCAGTACTCAGTATTTGGATTCGCTTTTTTGATAATCTGATCCCTAGATGCTACAGGAGACGCTGTTCCTTTATTCATTAAACTTTAATTACAGAATCCAAGTACTTCTGAGGCATGTGCCGATCTAAACCCCTGATAGGTACAAGCAAAGTTTACAGATTCTGATATTATACTAAAAAAATAACCTAAATTTATATAACACTACTAACCCTGTCTGGGTGAACACTAATAACCTCGTCTGGGTGTATTCCGACCACACCTACATCGTTGTATCACTCACCCTGAGCTTCTCGCGGCAGTCCGACAATCCTATATTTCCTTCAGTTTCCTAGTACCTCTCCAATGAATACGAGGCCTGATGCGCATGTAGACATATTTACTGTTTACTCCAAACATATTTACTATTTACTCCAAACATATTTACTATTTGCTCCAAATTGAAATAACTTATCCCTATTGTCCTGTACCCATTATCTACGCTTACATATTACTTACTATACTTTAATGCTTAACTATATAATTTTCAACCACTTCCATCGAAGTCAGTTTTGACCTGTGCTCGAGCTGTATCAACATGGCTCGGTCCTCGTCACTTTGGCACGTGGGCACTGGGTAGAGCATGCTACAAGGCAAGACGAGGGATTTCTTTTCGTGTCAGTGAAACTGAGTTAAGTTTCGCGCTTCGCACGCTTCTTAGTAAGTTCTCGTTGCTGTTTGCTTATTCGGCCTGGTCTGTATTCGTTTGCGTCGGATGCGTCGTCGGTAAAGTGTGAGAACATCAACGTCTGCTTCAGTTATTTTCTATATTTTCTTTTTACCACGGACCATTTGACAAAAAATTGGGCTCTGAAATACGCTTCGCACGCTTCTTAAGGAGTGATCGTTGCTGTTTGCTTATTCGGTCTGGTCTGTATTCGTTTGCGTCGGATGCGTCGTCGGTAATGTGTGAGAACATCAACGTCTGCGTCAGTTATTTTCTATATTTTCTTTCCACCATGGACCATTTGACAAAAATTTGGGTTCTGAAATGCGTTTCGCACGCTTCTTAATGAGTGCTCGTTGCTGTTTGCTTATTCGGGCAGGTCTGTATTCGTTTGCGTCGGATGCGTCGTCGGTAAAGTGTGAAAACATCAACGTCTACTTCACTTGTTTTCTATATTTTCTTTTCACCACGGACCTTTTGACAAAAATTTGGGGTCTGAAATACCTATTTCAGGTGCCCCGCACTCACCAGTGTAGATCTGAAGACGTAAATCTAAAAAAAATCAGATTCTCTGTTATAGAGTCTCAGACCCACAACCAAAATCCGAAGAAACCCACCCTCCCACACCCGAATTTTATATTCTTGGGTTCTTAGTTTTCAACCCCAAACGACAATCACAGTAATACATTCCAATTTAGTGTGCGCCCATCTCAGCAACCAACAAATGATTCCACTGTGATCACTGCGCCAGCAAAACATTTGAGCACCAATGAGCCGCGTAACATTGAAAACGTCAGCTGCCGGTCCAATGTAGCTAAATCAACGAAATCGTCTTCCAAACGCGACCAGCCCCTTTAATGCCAAAAGCAACAGCCCGTCCAGCAATTTCCGAAGCACTCATATAAAAAATGACGGGTCGCCAGGTGCAAAAAAATCTTTAGACGAATTGACGGATACAACTCCTGCCTGGCTCTTCTTAATGAATTATTTTCCAAATGAAAAGTCTTCCCCACGCTCTACCTTCGAGCAAGTGAGGCGCACCCATCCTATTTTGAATCATCACCATCTTCACTGATATCTGCCATCAAATCCAATTTCAGAACACAACCGTCGGCGCCGAGCAACCAGCATCGTTCGAATTTGTATTCTTGCTGAGGTCAAGGGCAGTTGAGTCTCTCAAAAAGGACTCGCATTGAGTCTTTATTTGTGTTTTAAAGCTTCTACACAACTAGACTCAAATTGTTTTCAAGTGTTTCTCTTACACACGGAGGTCCCGGTAACATCTACTGGTAACCCCGCTATGTTGTTGATGGCTCAGGAATATTGGATCCGGACCCCAAAACTCAGTATTTGATTATCCTGCGGTTTTGGGTTTTAAATTTGGCTTTTGATGAAGGAGTAAAAGTAAAATTATACAGTATTCAATTATCTTGAGGTTCGTGTTTTTGTGCATGGAAAAGCTTGTCCTTAAGGAGGTTAAGATGAAAAGCCTGCCACCATTGCTACATATTCTTACTCACAACCCAATAAAAATATGCTGTGACTTTGTGCATAGTTTGGCCACTACTGTAACCCTCTACGGTGTCTTGCCACAAGCTGTCGTGCCTCCTTCGTGCCTCTTTTCAGAAACGTGTTGGTCGTGTTTCTACTATCATCGGGTCTTGTTCTAGTAGTGACAAGAAGTTTGGGGACCACGTTGCATTTGAATAACAGGGTGCACATATTATGATGCTCGTGGCTTTCTCCATGACTTTGTCAAGAACCTCTGGGATGAGGATCAGTTCGCCGTGCGTTTATTTCATTTGCCCACTTTTGAAGTAGTGCAGTCTGTTCTTTGATGCAGAACCTTGCTGTGTGGGCAATGTGCGTTACTGCGAATAAATTGATGGTGAATTCCCTGAACCTGTATTGCTCACAATGTGATATTGCGTTATGAGATTGACTCTGTCATCATATGTGACGGTGTCTAGCTCTACCGCTTCGTTCGTGGATTGTACAGCCGAAATATTTATTACTGGGTGTACTAGTTTTTCATCAAAGTGTGGTGACTTTATGCATATTTTGGCCACTAGTATAACCCACTACAGTGTCTTGCCGCAAGCTGTCGTGCCTCTTTTCAGGAACGTGTTGGTCGTGTTTCTACTATCAGTGAGTCTTGTTCTAGTTGTCACAAATAGTTGGGGGACCACGTTGCATTTGGGTATTAGGGTATACATGTGATTCTCATGGTTTTCTCTATGACTTTGTCAAGAACTTCTGGGATGAGGATCAGTTTGCCGTGCGTCTATTTCATCTGCCCACGTTTGAAGTAGTGCAGTCTGTTATTTGGTGTAGAACTTTGGTGTGTGGGCAGTGTGCGTTACTGCAAATCAATCGATGACGAATTTCCCGAACATGCGTTCTGCTACTTTGTAAGATCGAGGATGTAGTCTCCAGTCTATGACAGGTATCAGTGTAGGCATGTCTGTTTCAAGGTCCGTGTATTCTTGACCATTGCATGTGTTCGTATTAGCGTCCTTCTACACATTTGATATTGTAGCATGGCACACATATCGTGATGCTGGTTGCCTCTTCTATGACTTTGTCAAGGACATCAGGTATGAGTTCCCATGGTGGGTTCGCTCAAGCATTCACTTCCTGCGTCACTCCTCTAGAAGCATTTTGTTCTTTTGTGTAGTATTTATCTGTGTGTGTGTGCACTATGTGCTGATGCAAACAGGTCTATTGTGAATTTTCCAAACCGTCTTTCATCTTCTTTGTAGAATCTAGGTTGTAAAATTCAGTTTATAGTTGATATGGTTATGGGCAATTTTGTTTCCAAGGTGGTATACTCTTGGCTGGTGTGTGTTGGTTTGTTCGCGTCTTGTAATACCTCGGAATTTTTAGTATTAAATGTGTCTTCGTGTAGACGCGACAACATATTTGCCATCTGGTTGGCCTTGCCTGGGACATGTATGATGGAGAGTTAGTGGTGAATTTTTTTTTTTGCTATCCATTCGGCTAGCATTGGGTGTAACGTCTGTTGACTGTTTATTTGCGTGAGCACTTGATGATCTGTCCACAGCGTTATGTCCCCTCCTTTGATATGTTCGGATTTGTGCTCCAGGCTGGATACCAATGATAGTAGCTCTTTAGTGTTTGTGCCATAGCGTTGTTGGGCTGAGTTCAAGCCTTTGGAGAAGTGGAGAATATCTCTCCTGACTTCATCGATGACTTGAAATAAACATCCTCTTATGCCGTAGTCACTAGCAACGTTCATGATCTGGAACGGTATCCCATCAACAGTATATATTACTGTCGCCAAACATGCGATGGATTCTTTGAGATCTTTCCACTTTTTTTTTAAGTTCCGGTGTCCATTACATGAATATATCGGTTCATTTTTCCTTTCATTAGGTTTCGGAAGTGTTTAGTTGTGTGGGCAAAGTTGGGGACATAGTCGCGCATACAATTCGCGAGTCCCACTGCTTTGTACAGATCACGTTTTGTTCTGGGTAGTGACCAGTCCATCATTCTTTTATGGTTTGCAGGATCCACTTTGAGTCCTTGCGTGGCGACTTTCACAGCTAGAATGTTAACCACTTTGACCGCGAAGGCACACTTGTTGTGAGTGAGTTTTAAATTTACTCCATTTAAGCGTTTGATTTCTTCACGAACTGTCGTGCGGTTTTCTTCTACTGTCCACATACTTGCACTTCTTTGATGTCTATGAGCAAGTACTCTCTGGAATTGTGCTGTGAGCGAGTGTAGGGCAAATGGCGCTGACTTGAAATAGTATTGCGCTCCTCTACACGAGAACGTGAAGAAGTGTTGGCTTGCTTCGTCTATTAACATGTGGTGGAACCCTCCAATGAGATCTAGCTTGGGAGAAGAGGTGTGCTCTTTGTAGGTTGTGTAATAGTTCCTATATTTCTATACTTTGTGGTACGAAATTTAGTTTGGCGTGCCTCATTTGTCTGACATTAATTTCAATTGCGAGTACTGTGACTGTAGAGCCTGATATGTTGCAACGTACGTCAGGAGGTATGTTTGTGTTGGTATCTAAGAGGTCTGCAGCTGACTCTCTGAAATCTACTTGTTCATGCTCTGGGTCCTGTTCATGTGGTGTGAGTAGTGATTCCCTTTTCGCATCTGTTGGTATAAGTGGGTTTATCAATCCTGCTATGTATATACCTATGTATGAGAGTATGTCCATACCTAGAAGTATGGTGCCATCTTGTCTGGTAGGTCCAACACTTCAAAACACTGAGTGGTATTTCTTCCTACATAGTCAATGTCACATACTGGGTTTGACCCCGTTCATTGCATCCTAGCATCTGTTTGTGCTAGTTCTATGTAACCCGGCTGTGCTCTGACTGAGATATAGTTCAGATACTATACTTTGTCCATGTACGAGCGTTGTGCACCGGAGTCTACTAGGGCGTTGTATCTGTTGCTATTGATTGGTATGCTAATGTGTAATCTTTGATCTCATGGTGCGGGAAGTAAGAATAGAGGTTGGTATTTTATATCATTTGCATCTATTAACAATGTTTCTTCATCTTTATTTACATTAAACCTGTCAGCCAGGTCAATCATGTCTGCTTCCGCCCACCAGTTGTTCGATACTCATAACTATCTGTTATCTCTTCTACCTTCTCGGAGGTAATGTATAGTCTAGCTACTTGCACATCGTTCTGAACACGCTCCTCTACCTGTTTGTTTTGATTTGATGCCTTCATAGGACACTGATTAAATCAATGTAGGGCTGGTGACACCATACAATAAGGATATTCACGTACTGTCGCCTCTTTTTCTTCTCTTGTCGTTGTTCTATTGGTTTGGTTTGGTTTGGTTTCATGCGCCATTGTCTGGTTTGTGACGTTTGGTTGCATTGATTGTGGCGTTCTGAGGCTGACTGTGCGTAGCATTTGTGCATACGATCTGCCTGCACCTTGGCTGCTGCAATTATGGTTGCTTCAGTAAGAGAGTGGAAATCAGTGTGTTTCGTATCTGATAAGAGCCCGCCACTCCTATCAGACAGGTTGTATGCTTTAATGATGGCGTCCACTTTCTCTTGCTGTCCATAGCACATGAGTGCCTGGTATCTCGCTACCTTGAGGATTTGTGTGTGTATAGGCTCTTTGTCCGTGTCTCGGTAACACTCCTCTACTACTTGCATTGTTCTATGGTACCGTTCTGTGCGTACCTCTACGTCCAGTGCCTTGTTCTTCAAATCATTGAGAAACTTCACTAGCAGATAGTCTACCGGATAGAGTCTGAGTCTGCTGCTCAGAATCCTTGTAGTGCTTTGTGATATCTGTGTCTCTGAATCACGTGTCTCATTGAATACCCCCATCGGGCTTCTCAGTGGTGTCAGTGGAATCTAATAGATATCTTACTAGCGCTGGATACTGACAGAGAGGCATAGATTTGGCTAAGAACAAGTCTCTGCACTGCGTAGTAAGCTCGAAAATGTCTTCAAAATTTTCTATTTTGAAGTAACTGTCTCATGGTAACTTCGGAAATTCTGAGGCTTTCAGGTTCATTAACCCTATCACATGAGCGTGAACGGATGAGCTCTAGCTCGCTAATGTACTGATTGATTTGGATTACATTATCCTCCTCATCGTCACTGCACTCATTGACAGCTTGATCATACGTATCTCTTTCTGAGTTCAGCGTCTACCAATGGCATGCGACGTTCTGGTTGCTGGTCAATGAATGCCTACCCATCTTGTGTAGACTCGCAATATTTACTGGTGCTGTTTGTTCTAATTTGGATATAAACCTACTAACTAGTACATAGTTGCCTTGACAAATGCTTTTGCCTATTTATAGACGCATGGATGGGCTGTTGGTTGGCTTGAGCCACTGTCTGGGTTTGTCCCCCCTGCTGGGCTGTAACCCACACTGTCCGCGCCAGCGCCACCCCCTTCACCATCATACACGCCTGCTCTGGTTGCCGTTGGCATCTTGTGATGTTTGTGTTGGTGTGTGTGTATCACAGGTTATTAGTAAAGAGTTGTCCTATATTTGTTGCTAATCAGCGCTTCACCCTCCTTGTCTTTGCTAGTAATTTCTATCAAAATAAATAAGAATTGAATTTATCTCACCTAATTTTATTGTGGTCTTGCCTTGCTGCACTTCCGTGAGAAGTGTTTACCTTTCTGTGTTGTGCGGTAGCTTGTTGCGTTCCTTCCTGTGATTGTGAAGGTTTATTTGGTATTTGTTAGTCAAGCTTATTTAGTCACGTGTGGACTTACTTGTGCTCATTTTGTCATATACACCAGTAATCATTTTA
>LUCW03001948.1:85000-89133 GCA_001586965.3 Sphaeroforma sirkka | reverse complement strand
TTAGAGTTTTGAGTTTTTTGATCCATGGCCTTAGCTAGTTCCATGTTTTTTTTTGATCTAATGCCGTTTCAATCGGCATTACCTCGACTGCAATCTTGTTGGGTGCATGTGTTGTACGAGTCTTGAGCTTTTGTTCAAACTCTTTAGACTCCTCTAGTTTAGCTAAGAATTCGGTTGAGGGTTTCCACTTGTGGTACCTGCAGGACCGATGCGACAAACAATGGTGTGTTTCCAAGGCGTCTTCTTAATAGAATAGGATCCCTGATACAAGAACGTGTCGGTTTCACGGTCGACATAAATAGGTTCGTCTTGAATCATATTAATTAAATCACGTATCCATGGGTCGGAGTTACGTAAGGGACAACACAGCGTAATGGTAGATTTAGTAATATTAACATAATTTAACAACTGTGCGATAAGTTGACAAGGTGGGTTAGCCCACGCATTATGCTTTGATAAGTCAAGCTGAAATGCATCACCTTTAGGATGAGTCAACGACCTATATTCAGAAACCTGTTTGTTATGTTCTGCGGCGAACATATCAACAGTAAATGGACCCCATCGTGATTGAGCGAGGTTAAACCATTTCTTATTTAGCATCCAATCGGTTGCTAATAACTCTTTGACTGTTTTCTGGTAGTCGGGCACAAGTCGAGAGAGCATGTCAGGAAGATGGTTATGTATTCCTGGAATGTGTGTTATATTAAAGCGAACTTGGCAATAATGTCATGCCAGCGGCTCACCAACTGTGAATCAGGGTTCATATCTTTAAGTATGTTAAAGACTTTTGATCACAGGCGACAGTAAAGTAACTTCCATAAAGGTAGTCTTTAAACTGTCTTAGCGCAGTAACTATAGCAAGGAGCTCTTGTTTAACGGTAGGGTAATTCCGTTGACTCTTATTATAACTCTTGCTAAAGAATTGTATGTAGCGCGGTTTACCATTTATCGTTTGGTAAAACACTCCACCTACCGCTCGATCTGAAGCGTCGGTTGCTACTTGGAATGGGACACCATCCACAGGGTACTGCATGATGGGTGCGTCCATTACTTTACTTTTGACTAGTTTAAATGCATCATCACATTCTTTAGTCCAAAGCTTTCCCAAAGGTCCTTTGTGCAGCCGTAGGTGACTGAAAGGCTTTAAGTAATGAGAAAGATGCGGTACCGAATCCGAGAAAGAGTTAACAAACCCACACACAGAGTTCACATCTCTTCCAGTAATTGGTGTTGATAAATCCAACAGAAACTGTTTCTTGCCAGGATCGATTTCTACCCTGCTGCAGATACTTTGTAGCCAAGTAAGTGTATAGTATCTTTAGCAAAAGAACACTTGTCTTCGTTAATCTTAAGTTTAGCATGATTAAGTCGCTTTAAGACTTCTTTAACGAGTTTAGCATGTTCATGTGCTGTCTTTGTAAAGATAACTATATCATCTAAATAGACTGATACGTTATACGACAGGTCCGCAAATAGTTCCATCATAACTTGTTGGAAGAAAGAAGGTAACATGTGTAAGCCTTCAGGTGCACCTTTAAACTGGTACTTCTTACCTTGCCAAGTAAAGGAAAAGTATTTCCTATGAGGCTCATATATCTGTAGTTGATGGAATGCAGCTTTTAAGTCTATCTTGGAAAGATAGTCGCACCCTCCATTTTGCGTAGTATCTCGCTTATCTTAGGTAAGGAAAACTATGTTGCGGAATTAGTTTGTTGATTGGCGACAGGTCTAGTACTACTCTTGTTTTACTAAACGTTCCATCAGATTTATATTGATCGACCGCTAAGAGAGCTAAGTTAACTGGGGTTGCATCATAATTGATTTCAATTAGACCCTGTTTTAACCAATCTTCGATTTGGGTTTTGACAACGTCTTTGTGTCTCCAACTCACGTAGTTATGTGAAGGACACTTTAACTTAGAAAGTCGACGTTTGATAAGTCAAGTTTAACGTACTCAGTTAGATAACTTAAACATACACCAGTCAGTTATTGCAATTTTCCTGTTTTGTATAATTAAGTCCATAATTATATCGGTGAAGTGCGGAATCATATCCTTTGCTTCACCTTCCGGAGGTTTAGGTATCTTTTTAACATATTATCATCTGACTGATCTTTATTCGGGTCTAGCCCATTAGGCAGACCAGTGAGTGTTATACCTAAACTGAGAAGATCAGTCATACCTATAATTAAATCGTATTTCTGAGACATGTCAGTAACGATTAGGTGAGTCTTCACTTCTCTTCTATCTGACAGCATTATGTGTGCATAGTCAATGGCTTGTTCGCAAGTAGTAACTTTGCCATTTCCCAAGATTAAATCAGTTGTTTCGTTATGGACAGCCATATCTGTAGCGTAGGCTACTCGGCATGAGATAGCAGAGACTTCAGCCCCTGGATCAAATAGTGCCATAACTTTTTCTCCATTTACGAAAACTGTTTGAAAGATACGTTCATCTCCTTTGGTATAGATTTTATTGAACATTTTCTCATAATCTTGCTCTAGTGCGCACATATGGTACTGTCAGTGCTTAACTTGGACGTCTGGTAAGTCCTTGCAATCCTCTTTGTGCCAACCGTTAGTACCCTTGCAAGTAGCACACTCTTTCATATAGTGTCCAAAATCTGGCTTGCCTGGTGCACACTTAACAGGGTCGTGTCTACCATTCCACTTGCCATTACGTTTTGTGAGGTTGTAACCACACTTCTTGCAAGGCGCTCTCACCTTCTTATCACCTTTCGGTTCGGTAGAAGTAGAGCCAGTACCCCCTCCAGTAGTAGTGCGAGGTTTCTTAGTACTACGCGCAGTACTAGTCTCTACTGCGTTTCGCTTAGTGGGCTGGGTGTAGCTCGTGGTACTAAGTACTCTAGTAGAGGAATTGGTATGCTTGTGTACTATCTTCTCAAAGACAGACCAAGGCATAGATCGCAAATCATCATAGGCGATGATGTCATCATTGACTTTCTTAAAGAGGTTAGCTCCCAGAGTCTCCATCATCTGACAAATTAATAAATATTCGCCAGTATAGGTACGACCACCCATCCGATTATTCATATGTGTCATATGAGCTAGAGCACCTCGAATAGTGGTATCGTTCGCAAAGAACTTGCGAGACTCTAGAAGTTCACGGTCACGTGCATCTTCAAAAAAAGGTGTTAAGTATATTATCACGCAACTGGTGCCAGGGGTAGGGCTTTCCAGTTGGGCTCATGAGCCTTCAAGATAGTTCGCCATTCACCTGGCTCACAGAAATGAATAAAGGCATTCATCATCTGCTTATCCCTAAGGCTGGCAGACTCCTTAAGTTGGTCGAAGGCCTTCAGTGTCTCCACTGTACTCTCATTAGTAGAGAAATCGACCTCAGCCTACGCGTTACCTAGCTGCTTTATAAAGCTTGGTTCTAAGTGTTCACGAGGCTCATGCTCAGTGCTACGGGCTGCTAGTGCCAAGATGGTGTCTATTTCCTTTCTCTTGTTATCGATTAGATAGCGAATGTTATCCGCTTTCCTATCGTCAAGGTCAGAGTCATTCAATAGACGGTCCTCAAGGACTTGCATACCAGAGCGTAATAGCCTGAGACGAGTATGTCTGGTTCTCACTTCCTCATCCTCAGGATTAGAGCGGGAACTCTCTAACGAGGTACTGGTGTAGCGATTGCCAAAATCGTGATTACCAGGGTTAGTTGGCAAATGAGGGTCGATATTACGAGGATGGTAAGCCTCATCGAGTTCCATACGATCATATCCTCTGACAGGGTTAGGTTTGTCAAGAGGATGATCGATGGTAGCATCAGAGCTATAGAGATTGAATTTTGAAATATTATCTCTCTCGCCAGTGGTAACTGGCTTGAGTGGTAAACATACTGGCTGGTAAACCAGTAGGTCTCGGGTTCGAAACCCGGCCCGAATTTTTTTTTTTCTTCTTCGGTATAGGAAGAATATCAGCCAAGTGGGACACGATAGAGGGGTCCACAACTGCTGCTGCCGCTAGCTCCTTCAAGAGCGCTTCAGTGCGGTTCAATTGGCGTCGAGATTGAGAGGATCCAACCACTCGTTGTCGAGTTATGGCGTCCTCAGCTTCGGCCCCAAGATTTGAGCTGAATGGAATGGCTTCTCCATCGATGGCGAAACCGAAAT
>LUCW03001948.1:67500-80000 GCA_001586965.3 Sphaeroforma sirkka | reverse complement strand
TCATCTGGCCACAGTAGCCGAGGGAATCGGTATGATACTCGCGGTATACAACTTGTTCGTGAACTCATTTGTTTCCGTGATTCTGTGATTGTTCTATTTTCATCCCAGTTTCACACGAAGGGAGAAAGTGGTGACCAGGGATACACGGTTTTTCAATATTTACTTCGTGCATCCTTCGAGTGAGAGGTGTCCTGAGAGTATTGTCCCATAGTGGTTCAAGCTCTATCGTTTGTTCCTGGTCTTTCTTTCCGCTAATCTAAAGTCAAAGATACTCGATGAATTGGCTCGGTTGGTGTGGTACATATCAATTCACTGATCTAAGTCATTGTTGGGCTGTACAGCCGCTCTTGGATGGGTGTCTGTGCCCAGCAAACCCGCACCTTTCTGCAAGGATATGTCTGAGGCCGGCGAGTTCTATGGAAACCGTGTGATCAAGGAGTTCAAGGATGAGGATAAGACTCACGTTGAATGGGCTCGCGCCTTCAAGGCTATTTGGCCGGTATGTGGATGGAAGAGTACGTGTTTTTATTAATAGCATCGGATGATTTCTACGTAAGGCCCCCTTCAGATTGGGTTGCTTCGATAGTCCGCGATTCAACAGAGGATAGTCCGATTCGACAACTAGAAACATTGAGATTAAAATGACAGCACCAACCCTCCCAACAACCCACCCATCCAATCACATACACACTCACGCACACACTCACGCACTCACTTTCTCTCTCACACACACGTGCACTCACTCACACTCACACTAATATGTATGTATTCACACATTTACGCACTTTTTGCCTCACAACTCCCACAGCCCATGGTGGACTATATCAAGAAGTACCACACCACAGCGCTGTCGTGGAACAAGAATGGTGGCAAGGCTACTGTACCGTCCGGTGGACCTGCACCTGCGGCACCTGCAGCAAAGGCACCTCCCCCGCCCCCCCCAAAGCCTTCGGTCTCCAGCACTGCAGCAGACACGCCTAAGAAATGTATGCATGACGTTAAATATCAATTTAATAACTTATCGTATGTACGAGGTACTTTGAATATTGTTTGTTATGTTGGCAGCCCCTTCTTTACCGTACTGGGCTTTCGGTTTCGAGCACTGGTGCAGAAACGGCCAATGTATCAACTGCGGTGTGTCTCATTGGATCACATATTGTATATTGGCCGAGGCATGGTAAAATTTATGCGGTTCATTGACAGTCCCTCTTGCGCCCCCTATGCCTACAGTCTGCAGCACAGGAGCACGCCATAGAATTATGTACATTGTGATGTATCAAGCTTGATATAATAACATGTATTGAATAATATTAAACAGGTCCCCTCCTGCAAGCACTAAGCCTTCGACACCAAACCCTCACAATACTCTCATTCATCTGGCCACTCGCATGTTGTGTTTCCCTTATCACTGCAGCTCCATTGGGCGGACTTTTTGCTGAAATAAATAAGGGGGGCGCAGTGACTTCTGGGCTCAAAAAGGTAAATCAATTATCATCTGGGCTTACAAAGCTTACAAATGTTTACTTATAGTGACATCTGATTGTAAAAGGTATATCAGTAGTCGCATCTGGTCTTGAAAGGGTATAACAATAGTAACATCTCGACTTAAAAAGGGTTATTTGTAGTGACATCTTGTCGTGAAAAGTATACCAATAGTCATCTCTTGTAATGGTATATCTATAGTAACATCTGAGGTTCAAAAAATGTTTAGTTATAGTGACATCTGTTCGTAAAAGGTATATCAACAGTCGCATATGGTCTTGGAATGGTATAGTATTGGCCACATTTAATCGTAAAGGTATTACAATAGCAAATTCTGGTCTCAAGGCGGTATAATAATAGTCACATCTATACCTTAGCTCTTATTTGAAGACTGGCACTGTATAAGTTTCATGCCCTGTCCCATAGTATCCGTAGACTTCAAGAAGAACACTTAATCAGAAGCTCGTCGAAAAACTGAAACTATTTTCTCGAGGTTCAGATCGCACGCACAAGAAGACTCTCGGAACATATCACAAACATCGCTTTATAGAAACAATACCAAAACCTGACTCCAATTGGTTGTCGATACACTTCAACACTCATATCTGCACGTTTCCCTACGTTTCAGGTCGATAAGTCTCAAATGACCCACAAGAATCCTGAGCTCCGCGCGTCCTCCAAGGTTGAGGCAGCACCCGAAAAGGAGACCAAGAAACCCGCCGCGCCCTCAAAGTTTGGCGCGAGTAAGTGTGTTCAGTACTATGAGAGTAGTGTGCTTAGTATTTTTTTTTTTCAAGCTCGAGAGTGTTTGTTTGGGAATGGAAGTGTGTGTGCAACCATGCACTGATACTGCCTGTAGTCCCACAGCAATATTATTTTGTCTTCATGTTTTATAAGCATCTGACTTGAATCCTCCTTAAAGGTTGACATTGCTATGTGCGACCGGTACTATACATCTTCAATTTTGATACATTTGGGCTGGTTTCTCTTTGTGGTTCGTGCCTCTCACCCCTTTCTACATTACCATGTATGTGTAATCTCCTATTTTATTTGTTGTATTTATATTGGATTAGCTTCGCTATCCCTTTCTACATTACCATGTATGTGTAATCTCCTATTTTATTTGTTGTATTTATATTGGATTAGTTTCGCTATCCCTTTCATATTCTTAAGAATATATGACCTTCCTGTTAATGACATGAACCAGGCGCGAAGAAGGGCACCCCCAAGTGCGAGCTGGATGGTAAGAAGTGGTTGGTCGAATACCAAGACGGTAACAACGAGATTGTGATCGATACCAACATGTCACAGGTGGTGTATATATACAAGTGCACCAACTCGGTAATCAAAATCAACGGAAAGGTCAACTCCATCGCTCTGGATGGCTGCCGAAAGGTAAATACATTGCAAAACCTTCGTATAGCGTATCCGTTGAATCCAGCACACGCTCGTGCATCACTTTATGTTCCCATGGCGTGTCTTGTACTTGTGCCAATGTCGAGAACTCTTTGTTGTAGCGGCGACAGTTGCTAGTTAATCTGTGTCACATACACTCACTGCGAACAATACGCACAGCAGTCTACTCGGGATTCTGTCAGATCCCTAAGTATGGAAAGTATAACGTATACTTCGCCCAATCCTGACAGGCACTGCCGTTCAATAAATACGTAAATAAATATCTGTTCTCTTTCCAAATGACAGTACATTGTCTTTCAACTCCTTATAAATTTGCTTGCTCGCACTCTTCAGGTCGGCGTTGTGTTTGATACATGCGTCTCTGGAGTGGAGATGGTTACCTGCCAGAGTGTGCAGGTGCAAGCCACAGGATCCGTTCCCACTGTCAGCATTGACAAGACCGATGGTGTCCAGGTATACAGGCACTGTTCGATTTCACATGCTCTAGATTAGTATGGTGTACACATACACAAGTTGCAGTATTGTGCGCATGTATTAGCATTACGACTTATAAGCTCACGAGCTTGTGTATTGTGAGTGTATGTTGAAAAATACAGAAGATGTAAAATTGCTCCGAATAACTTGATTATTAGCTTGTACACATTGCATGTCACCTGAAAAACTTGAGGGAGTGGTAGCAGCATAAGCTCGAAGCTTCTCCGTGTATGTTTGCTGGTGACATCCCTTAGTTGTACGCGAGCAAGAGTTCTCTGCACTGCAACATATTCTCACAGTGTTGAGTGCTATCTGATATGGACTCTTTGCTTACCGCCCCTCTGTCATTTTGATCTGTTAAACTGTTTAGGTGTACTTGAGTGAGAAGTCTCTGGATTGCCAAATCATCTCTGCCAAATCTTCGGAGATGAATGTCAGTATCCCGGGAGCCACTCCCGAGGATGATTTGGTATGTGTACTCAATTATATTCTACATTCTATTGTCGTATTTTGTATTTATAACCCATGAATATGTTACCACGGCTCATACCATTTGCCGCCACATTCTTTAATATTTCTCATTGAAGACATGTGTGTGCCCATGAAAATTCTTAGTATTCTCGAAGTAACATTCCAACTCGCCGGCTATATCTAGCCTTACCACACGTCAGGAATAGTAACAAATATACTTTTATTTCTGATGCGTCTTATTTGAATTCGATACGGCTTCCACGACCATATCATCGTCGGCGAAAGCTATATATATATGTACGGGAATTTAGTATCAACAACTATATCGGCCAATTTCGTCATAATTAACTCACAACTTCCCTACCTCATGCTCACATATTTTGAGCTGCTGGTACTTGCACTTGGCGTGCTATAAGTTGAAGTCTTTCTGCATTTTATCCACTATATTATCTGTTCAGCTTCTGTTACTTTTTTTACTGTATGAATAACAACTTGCATTATTATTCATATAATACCAACTATTGGGGTTGCTTGTTCTTTGCTATCAGGTGGAATCGCCCATCGTAGAACAATTCAGAACCACCCTGGATCCTAAGACCCGCAAGTGGACGACCACCATAATGGACAGTATCTAAATGGCTTACCCTCGGAATCTCGTCTCGTGAGCTTGCCCTTGAACTTCAGTTGATAGGCTTGGGTTTCCTTTTTGGCGCGCATCTGATATGGTTACCTCGCAGTGACGTCCAACGGGGTTCTACTTTAGTATCTTCTTATTGAGCTTCAATAGCTGGGGAGAAAATACCGAAAGTGGGTAGATACGTACGGTATAGGGTAGTGCAGTGCACTGCCTTGTAGTCTCTTTACCGAAATAAAGAGCGGAAGAAAAGAGTTACGTAATATTTTTTTGTCTACTCTTTAAGTATTCGCAAAGCAGCGTAATATTCGGGTATAATATATATATATATATATATATATACTGACAGACAGACAGCCAGACAGACAGACACACACACACACACACACACACACACACTGACACAGACACAGACACGCGCACACAATACACATCACACACACATCACACACACACACACACATCACACACATATATATATATATATATATATACACACATCACACACACATCATAATATATATATATATAGTATATGCATACACATCATCATCATCACACACATCATCACATCATCACAATAATATATATATATATATATATATATGATATATATATATAATATATATATATATATATATATATATATATATATATATATATATATGTGTATATGTATGTATGTATGTAAGAATGTATGAATGTATGTGTGTATGTATGTATGTATGTATGTATGTATGTATGTATGTACGTATGTTGTTTTGTATGTATATGTATTTGTTTATGTTATGTATGTATGTATGTATTTATGTATATATGTGAGTATGTATGTATGAATGTATATATATATATATTCGAGTCAATACTATGTATTTATCTCGACTTTTGTAGCAGTATCCAGCAAGTTGACAACATGTAGCAAACAGAGTGGAGATTAGTACTCACTATCAGCCATAATATAGACTACACTTTCAGCCCTCGTACATTTTACGAACTGCGGCATCTTCACGCGCTACGTATACTCCAATTCAGAGAATACAAAAGCTCTGAGATTGCAATTATAAGCGGAATTTCAGGGAAGAACAAGGTTTTGTTTCTTCCACTGGCCCTATTTCTATTCCAGCAAGTAAGCAGCGTTCATTATATTCGACATATTTAAAAAAAAGGCCTTGTCAGAACTGAAGAATTGTTGTATCTCACATACGTTCTAACTTTATTGGTGTGTTGTGGACATGTAATAATTGACGCAGTGTGTGCCCGAACGTGGAAGGGGCGGGCCATCGATAATCACACTCGAGTGCAAATGTTGCCAGTCTCAATTTACCATCGTCTGGATCAGAGACAGCAGACTAAAGACAATAATTGAACATTGTTTCATTTACGGAGATGTGTGGAAATTATCATCGGCGCAAAACGTAATATATCGGACGTATCGTTTTATAAGACATCCTCCAGACCGCCTTTGGCCATCCAGAACACCATAGTGTCTGAAGGATTAACGGTTTTTTTAGATTCTGATGAGATGCTTTGACGTTGAGTCGTTGGCGATCGGACTGGCACCTTATTCACTTGTACATCGCGATTGTCGGGATTGAAGAAGAACATCGATTCCGCGGCTGAGCTTAGTTGAATCATCTTATTAGAATTTTTCAATTTGTACCTTATTACTGTACTATTTTATGTTGCTGTATTGTGATTTGAAAATGAAGTATGCGATGTTCATAGTTATATAGCTAGCAGGCGGTCGAATTTAGATTTGACACTGTTCACATACATTGACGCCTTTAGTATATTAAACTCTCCCCGGCACTTGTGTACAATAAAATTAGTTACATGTATACAACTTTGCGCCTTGCTGTCATGCGTTGGCGACGACTGCACCACACTTCTGAATACAAGTGGACAGCCTCACAAGAGCCAATCTTTCTCTCAGAGGTCAAGAGCGAACATTCCGAAATGAATAGAGCGCCAGAGGCCCGGGGCCTAGTAGAGGGCCTGAGGCGTGACTCCTGACTCCTCAGCCCCTGACTTTAGCTAAGTACTGCACTCAGTGCACAGAGTGCCCTCGCTTGGAGTCACGTATAGTGTATAGAATATATGTATACATACTACTATGAGATTCCGGATTCGGGATTCCTGCGTCGAAGATTATTCTTCGTGACATTCTCTGTTCTCTACACAAGAAGTCTTTAAAAGCTGTATGAGTGCTCAGTGCTCAGTGCTCAGTGCTCAGTGCTCAGTGCTCAGTGCTGGTCCCGGTCCATCCCGGATCACCGGACTCGGAGCCTGCCACTCTGCCAGTCTGGAGTTTTGTCTGGACTCTGGAGACTGGAGTTCTGAGACTGCCGAACGGCGAACTGGTAGTGCACTGGTGGCGGGTTGGCTGTTCTCTAGTGTTCTAGCATACTGCTGTATGAGTTTTACTTTTACCAAAAAAAAAAAAACAATTGGGGAGCTGGAGAGATCAATGAACAGAATTCTAAAGAATTGTTACATTGGACAAAACGGACAAGAATCCAAGCATATTTTCTTGTACTTGCCTTATTTGGAAACTAATAAAAGTTTTCAAACATACTCCGAAGATGCTCCTGGCCCGCAGACTCTCGGTAGTACATAGTACATAGTACATACATACATACAGTACGGATAAGTGATAACTGACCATGGTGGCAATTATTGAATTGGGCAGCTGGGCGCTGGGCGCTGGGCGCTGAGACTAGTCTTCTTTTCAGTTTTCACTTCCCAAGACCAGTTTCTAAATTTCTATCAACAGCAGTACGGACCATGGTATGTATAAAAGCCAGCATGCTGATTATTCCAATATCATACACAACTACTACATAATACATACAAACAGATATAACTTTCTCTCGATACAATCAAAACTACAAAAGATGGTCCAGATCAGCGCCACCGCAGAATCCATGTTCTTCTTCAATCCCGAGGGCAGCAACAATACTGATGTTAGGAGGCAAGTACCAGTTCAATCGCCCACGATACAGCGAAAGAATATCAAAACGCCTGTGAACCCGATATCAGCAGACGATACCATGGTATACTGGATGGCAAAGGGTGGGTTGCAAGATATCATCTAAAAGAATATCTACATATTTTCCATAAAATATGTACTAACTAGCAGATACAAGGAGGTCTGTCACCCCCGGCAATTTAATAAATTACTTATCCACTTTTTTTTTACAAGGTCTGTCACCTCGACAATTTAGTAGATTACTGATCCACTTTCTATTTACCATGTACGATTCGGTCTCTGCTTGCTCACACCATTGTCTGAATATATTGATATACTTTTTTTTCATAACATCACAGGAACTAGTACCCGACTGAACATAACAAGAAGTGGTTTATGAACCGCATTTGCTTCATTGTTGGTTTATCATGTGTGATGACATGAAATCAACGCAATTCTAATATACTAATGGTTAAACTACCATGTACTATTCGGTCGCTGCTTGCTCGCACCATTGTTTGGATATATTGATATGTTTTTTCATATCATTACAGGAACTGGTGCCCGACTGAACAAAATAAGTCACATATGAACCGTATTTTCTCTTTTGTTTGTTTACCATGAATGATGATATACAATTAATGTAATTCAATAAACCAGTATCGAGTCGCTGTGGAAAAAAGTGCATACACATTTATATATATATAGGCATGATAGACCGTATTATATTGCAGGTGTTTACATGCGTTTATCATTTAGATAGCGTGTTGGCTCATTGATATTTGTATCGGTATGTACATACGTGGAGAATATTCATGGACATGAAGAACTAAAGATTTTAGATATAAAACTGCTCTTCATGCGTGCAGTAGCTTCCTACTGCTCAGGGATGTAACAATGTGTACAATTTTCTAGAACACTTGTACATGTTGTTGGTGCAGCATTTCAGATGGTACTACATTACTGGAAAGGTCAGAAAACAAACTTCGAGGTACAATGTGTTACACAAGTTGAGTTGGACTTCGTGATATATATAATGGATCATTATTGTCTATTATTTAAGTACATTCTTGCGTGATGTCGACCAAACCCTACTCGTTCGCAGATATGCTTGTGTGACTGAAACATACGCAGTATTCTCATCATTCAGGTATGAAAAAGTAGAATGATTAGCTTTAAATAGACAGCATTGTCAGGATTAAAGCTCGTTCTGTATATTATATCGGCTGTGTATTTATTTGCGATGGTTTCTAGGAATATTTTATGATTTGATGCGATGCGTTCCCGAGCGTAGAAGGGGCTATCGAAATTGGCACTCGAGTGGAGTTGTTCTTAGTCTCTATTTACTACTCATCTGCATCAGTTGTAGCACATAAATATGACTAGTTGAACTTAGTTAAATTTACGGAGACAATGTGTGAAAGTTATCGTCGGCGCAGAACGCATTATATCGAACGTATTGTTTTATAGGACATCCTCCAGACCGCCTTTGGCCATCCAGAACACCATAGTGTCGGAAGGATTAACGGCTTTTGTAGATTCCGACGAGATGCTTCGATGTTGAGTCGTTGGCGATCGGACTGGCACCTTATTCACTTGTACATCGCGATTGTCGGGATTGAAGAAGAACATTGATTCTGCGGCTGAACTTAGCTGAACCATCTTAGTCGGAAGATTTTACTATTTACTGTATAATTTGTTGTTTTGTACTTTGAAAATGAAACATCCGATGCTCATAGTTATATACTCAGCAGGGAGTCAAATCTAGGTTTTACATTGTTCACACACACACCGACTACTAGTATGTTATACGCGCCCCGAGGACCCGGTATTGGTGTACAAAAATTTTCGATTTGCATACAACTTTGCAGCTGTGGTCGGGCGTCGTACGGTGGCAACTGCTCTGCACAGGGCAACCTCACAATGGCCAATCAGCAACTAACCTTCCAGAGGACAAGAGCGATCAACGAACATTCTGAAATGAACCGGCCTCAGTCAGCCTCACGTGGATTAAGATTTATTTCATCGATTTTTTTTAGATCATTCTGCAATCTTAAATCTAGTGTCGAGTTGTCGAGTTGTCGACTGCTGCAGTGCTGAAAGCTGAGTGCTGTCAGCTGTACTTGCTACTGAGACCTGAGTACTAACAATTTACATAGTGCTGCTTGCTGAGCGCCGTGCTCCCGGTTCAGTTTCACTGCTCAATGCTCATGCAGAGTCTGCAGACTGGCGACTGCTCACTAGAGCTAAGCTCAATACGTTTTGCCTATACGCGATAAACTTTAAACGTAAAAGCAAAAACGCTATAAGGTATATCGGGGGCAAATCGGCCATGAAAACCCTGAGAAATTGACCCTTTTTGTATTGAAAAGGCGATTTGAAACCATTCACGACTGACACGAAGTGAAAAATAGGACAATTCGTGAGAGCTAGTCCGCCTCAAAAAATGGACCTATTTGTAAACCCATAAATTTAGGATAAACTTATAACGTAAACGCTTTTTTTTTTTTTGATAGGTCTGCACTTCCTGACTGCTCCAGTGCTCAAGTGCTGAGAGGTTGAGACTGTTGTGCTCAGTGGGTTGACTGCAGTCAGCGCAGTATTTAGTGTGTACTAGACCCAATGCCAATGGGGATGGAGGAATTTGATGAAAAACAATTTGAGCATACAAAGTTAGTAAAAATAGAATGGCTCCCATTGCGATAATTTAAACTTGATGGAAAACAATTCGAGCATATATGGTTATTATAAATAGAATGGCCTCCATTGAGAAAATTTAAATTTGATGAAGAAAATTCGAGCAAACAGACATTGCTACATACTATAAATAGAATAACAGTCAGCTAGATACAGATAATGAAGCGAGGTACAATATAAATTATATAATTGCTCTCGTCTTACTCTGAGAATGCTTGAGTAGATTTTGTTTTTAAATTTAAAAATATAATAAATACATTGTGCTGCCAGAGTCTCTAACCTGAAACCTCATCCAGTTCTCGTTTTAACTTTTTCAAAATGAATCAGTAAACGTTTCCGTTCAACTGTTATTCTGTATATGGCCCTAAGAAATTTAAGTGGTGCAATTTCCAGGCCATCAACTGTCAGTCGGAATCACTGTTCTGTATAATAGATATTCATTGGTCGCTATTTTCCATATAGTCCTTTTCGTTAGAATTTAGATTCACATGTTGAGTGCAAATTTGAGAATTTCATTTTCTATTTTGACCTGTGAAAGCCTTTTATTTAACGTTTTCAAAACGAATCAGTATACGTTTACGTTCAACTTTTATTCTGTACATCATTAACGGATTGAGCTCAGTGTCAGACTCCACTGCTCCAGAGTCCAGACTCCAGGCTCCAGAGTCCAGGAGTCCAGAGTCCAGACTCCAGAGTCCAGGAGTCCAGAGTCCAGGAGTCCAGAGTCCAGAGTCCAGAGTCCAGAGTTCAGAGTCCAGATAAAGACAAAAAAAGACCCCTATGTACACCAGAAGGCAGAATGATCAGATAAAAGTTTTCAGTTTTACATATGTATGTAACTTCAAAAAATAGAACCGGGATGCCCTGCAGTCATGACTCAAAATTGAAAACTGGCAATAAACTTCGACAAAAAAAAATACCACACGTATAAAACCCACCATATTGAAAATTGCAGTGCCAAACACAACTGCTAACAACATATACATACACGGTCAAATTATATCTTAACACTAACGAAAATAGAATAACATGGTCCAGATCAGCGCCACCGCAGAATCCATGTTCTTCTTCAATCCCGAGGTCAGCAGCAATACTGATGCTAGGAGGCAAGTACCAGTTCAATCGCCCACGATACAGCGAAAGAATATCCAAACGCCTGTGAACCCGATATCAGCAGACGATACCATGGTATACTGGATGGCAAAGGGTGGGTTGCAAGATATAATTTAAAAGAATATCTACATGTTTGCCCTAGAATATGTACTAACTAGCAGATACAAGGAGGTCTGTCATCCCCAACGATAAAATAAAATACTGATCCACACGACTATCATGTACGATTTGGTAGCTGATTGCTGATTGCACTGTCTTTATTTATCGTCATGGTTTTTTCATAGCACAGTATGATCATTTTAGAAGCATGATTACAGCTATACACAAGTAACGGTATTGTAACGTCCTTCAATATATCATATCAGGCGCTATTTTAGCATAGTTATAAATGACATCTATTCCTAGAAACACACTACTTGACAACAACACGTAACAACATAACATGTACATGGGTGGTATTCCATAAGTTAAAGCACATCAGATATATATTAAGTTCTGAATATTGTGAGAGAGCGGTCGTTATGGTATCTTCCAGGACTATTTATTTTATCTTGGGACGTATTCGGATATTGGTATAACAATTTTCTTTTAAAAATGTAATATTTTATCAGGAGCAGTTAGTTGCATTCAGTAGCTCTAGTTAATGATATAGATATTATAGGTGAAACAGAGAGGCAAATATAGTTATATATAGTGCGAGGAAAGTGATTCTGTCAGAGGTAGATGTGAGACAGACGTGCTGACCATGAGCCTGCATGAGACATGAACCAACTACTGCACATAAACATACGTAGCAGCGTGCACTTATATTTAGTACGCCACGGTTTTCGTGATTCCGTCTGCCGTATTTAGAAATAAAAGGACTTTGTTTGATAGTGGCACAGCACCACTGTCAGTGACCATATAAACCGTATATTTACAACTACATATGTAGGTTGGTTTTAAGGGCTATTGTTTTTGTTTTGTAAAAACAAAATAAAAGCATACAAATGCAAAAAACTTTACTGGAATACATAAACATCGACGGAGTAAAGTATTCGTTGTTGAATAATATGTGCAAATATGTATCCCTATATAGTAGATATGGTGCTTAATTAAATATACACTATCACTACTAAATATTTACACTTCTATTGCTTTTATGCAGAGCATGGTGAATATAATAACAGCTGGTATCGACTGGTAGAACTTAGCTATCATATCATATCATATCATATCATCGTATCGTACGTTTATATTGTATCA
>LUCW03001948.1:30000-62500 GCA_001586965.3 Sphaeroforma sirkka | reverse complement strand
CTACATGGTCATGCGCATGCTCTGGTGAACTACATGGTCATACGCACGCTTCTGGTGAACTACATGGTCATGCCCATGCCCTGGTTGTTGCTTACAGTAGATGCTAGTTGAGCGTGCTGCCCAGTTCAATGCGTGCGTCAAGTGTGACTTTTAAGTAGAGGTCACACAATCCGCGGGCGGGTGCAAGCTAGTGATCTGTGAAGTCGTACCAACAACTGCATATACTTGCACATACATGCATATACATATTATATGCATGCATATATATACATACGCATGCATGCATATATACACACATGCATGCATATATATATACACATGCATGCATGTACACACACATGCATGCATATACACACACATGCATGCATATACGCACACATGCATGCATATATATACACACATATGCATATATATATACATGCATGCATGCATATACGCACATGCGCATGCATATACACACATGCATGCATACATATACACATGCATGCATATATATGCACATACATGCATGCATGCTGCGGGTGTGGATGGCTCATGCCCACCGCAGGGGTTACAGCTTATGTGCGTTCTTTGAAATGAGTCGAATCCGACCTGGACCGAATAAGTATATAGCACAATCACTGGCTGTTCATGTGTGGCTTATGCCTAGTATTTCGTATCAGCATACAACACTTCTGGGGCATTTTGTGTACCAAAGACTCACAGTTGCATGGATTTGACGCTGCTTCTGATCGCAATAGGTATTGTGTGTGAGAACATGTGTCCAGCCTTGGCTGTGGAGAAAGCCGCCGGAACTGTTTCCGGTATTTGCGAACAGAATTACGGGATCGCGCCCCCTGTGGTTATTGATGGCGACACCTCCGCCACCATTCCGTACATCCCTGCGCATCTGGACTACATGCTCATAGGTGTGTGTCTGTGTGTGTATATGTATGTGTGCGTGCATGTGTCTGTATATGTGCGTCTGTGTGTATGTATGTGTGCGTCTGTGTGTATGTATGTGTGCGTCTGTGTGTGTATGTATGTCTGTATGTGTATGTGTAGGTATGTGCGCGCGTATGTATCAGTAAATGACACTCTTCAACTTGCGGACTGCGTGCTGATATGGGTGTGGAAGTGTGCTTGAGTGTTTGTGTATACGTTAAGTATATGTGTTTGGTGTATACACATGAGTGTATGTAAGTGCGCGTGTATATATATGTGAGTGTATGTATGTGTGTATGTATGTGAGTGCAAATAAGTGTGTGAATGTGTACGTATATATTGTACGTAACTGTGCCTTTATGAGTATATATATATATATATATATATATATATACATATATATATTCATACATTGCATGTATACGTGGCCAATACACACACACACACACACACACACATGCATACATACATACATACATACACATGCACATACATGCATATTATGCACACATCACGCATACACACACGCATGCATCATACATATTATATTGCGTGCGCGTTGCGTGCGTACATACACATACATGGATCTCCTGCATGGATCTAGATACATACATGCGTTGCGTGCGTGCGTGCAGAATGCATGCATGCGTGCGTGCATGCATACATTGCGTACGTACGTGCATTACGCGTACATACGTGCATATTGCGTGCGTACGTGCATACGTACGTGCATTACATACGTACGTACGTACGTACGTACGTACGTACGTACGTACGTACGTACGTACGTGCGTACGTGCATTTGCGTACGTACATTGCCTATTACATAAATACAAACATGCATACGTGCGTAATATGCGGCATGCATGCGTGCATGCATACGTACATGCGTGCATGCATACATACGTACGTACATGTTATTACATGCGTTGCGTGCGTGCACATACATTACGATACATATACGATGACGTACATGCATACATATTATACGTGCATGCGTGCGTGCATACATACATGTATAAATGTCGCGCGATGCATACATGATGCATGCGTGCGTACGCATGCATGCATCCATACACACACACACGCACACACACACACACACAATATGTATATATTTATATATATATATCGTCACATACATACATATGCATATACATACATATATACACATATACACACACACACACACACACACACACACACACACACACACACACACACACACACACACACACACACACATACACACACACATATATATATATATATATATATATATATATATATATATATATATATATGAGCGTGTATACAGTTGTAAGTATAACTGAACGAATGTGGTTCAGTGAATAAACGTACAGTGCATTCTATTTGTACTTGTAAATTTATATTCCAGTCGTGTTAACGGGTTGCTCTTGCGCGTGTGTGAGATATAGACAGGTATCTACGATCACTTACCTATTGCGTTTGATATAGACAGGTATCTACCATCGCACTCAGATTTCCAGCGGATAACATGGGGAGTTATCCCTAATCGTAAATCTTCTTCATATCTCGAACTCTATTCGTACTTCATGATTGGCTTAGAACTCCTGGACAATGCAACCTATTTAGGTCTCATTCCATATCTTAAACTCACTTTATGTACGGTAGTCATGTCTCATTCCATGTCTTAAACTCACTTCATGTACGGTAGTTATGTCTCATTCTATGTCTTAAACTCATTTTGTGTTCGTTAATTATGTCTTATTCCATGTCTTAAACTCATTTCATGTACGGTAGTTATGTCTCATTCCGTGTCTCAGACTCACTTCATGTACGGTGGTTATGTCTCATTCCATGTCTCAAACTCAACTTTATGTACCGTTATTATATTTAATTCCATGTCTTAAACTTAAATTTATGTAACGTTATTATGTCTCATTCCATATCTTAATCTCACTTCATGTACGGTAGTTATGTCTCATTCCATGTCTTAAACTCACCTTTATGTACCGTTATTTATGTCTCATTCCATGTCGCAATCTCTCGTCATATGCATCACTCGATGGCTATCACAGAAGTGCTGAAGAATGCAATGCGCGCTACTTGCGAGTTCCATAAGGAAACAAACGCCTTCTCCACCGAATCCCTGCCACCGGTAGAGATATCTGTGTGCAAGAGTGACAGTGACTTCTTCATCAGGTAAGTTTGTACTAGGATATTTGAGGGTTTTAGTATGCTCCGTTGCCATGTTGTGTGCTCCGTTGCTATGTTGTGTGCTCCGTTGCTCCTATGTGTATGGTGGTGTGGGGCGCGCCCAATTGCACTGCCGTATCTGTGGATCGCGGAGCAACGATTGATTCGTGACTTTTTTTTTTGTAGAACTAATTGATCAGACTCATTTTTTAGGTTAGAATTAGTTGATCAGGCTCATTTATAATTTAGAATTTGTTGATCAGACTCATTTTTAATGTAGAACTAGTTGATCTGACTCTTTTTTCAGCGTAGAACTTGATCAGACTCATTTTAATGTTGAACTAGTCTATCAGACTCATTTTTAATGTAGAACTAGTTGATCAGACTCATTTTTAATGTAGAACTAGTTGATCAGACTCATAATTAATGTAGAACTAGTTGATCAGACTCTTTTTTCAGCGTAGAACTTGATCAGACTCATTTTAATGTTGAACTACTCTATCAGACTCATTTTTAATGTAGAACTAGTTGATCAGACTCATTTTTAATGTAGAATTAGTTAAGCAGACTCATTTTAATTGTAGAACTAGTTGATCAGACTCTTTTTTTAGTGTAGAACTTGACCAGATTCATTTTCTAATGTAGAACTAGTCAATCAGACTCATTTTCGATTGCAGAACTAGTCAATAAAACGTAATTCGCACAGAACAATTTACAGGCGCGATTCTCGCAGCAGTACTAACCCACCGACTCAAATAATCCACTCAACAGGATAAGGGATCACGGGGGCGGCATATCTAAGGCCATCTACACCAGAGTCATGGAGTACTCCTTCACCACCGCAAAAGTAAGTAGCATGATCAACTGTATTCCGTCGTGCGCATAACCACCTAGTTACTGCCAGTAATGTGCGGTCTTCCTTTGCGACAAGGGGTTTTCCATTGTCAAAGGGCCTTGTTGATCAAAGTGTAGGTATTCCGGTACGTATATCAAACATCAGTGTAGCGAAGTCATTCGCGGGCTAATACCAAGCCAGAGTCAGACAGTCCCGATACAGTCTCAGGACTGTGTGTGAGTTGTCTTGTCCTTTGCATCGCCGACTCAGTGTATTTGCATCGCAATCAGCTTGTTTGAGACTTAAGGGCTTCAGAGAAGCTCACGTACCCCGCAGTAAACTGAGGAAGTGACTGGTAAACCAATATCCCGTGACACATTGTAGGGTTCTACTGGTTATCTGCACATGCATACACTCTCGTACGTAACAGGTATAAATCAAATACTTTCATCTATGCACGGATTCAAACTATACCCATAATCAAATATATTCACCTATACACGGACTCAAACTTTACCCATAATCAAATATATTCACCTATGCACGGGCTCAAACTACAGCCATAATAAAAAATATTCACCTATACACGGACTCAATCTGTTTTACTACTATTTTAGGTAGAGATGTGTACTTAGTTCTAGGCCACCGAAGACAGTTACAGGCTCACTGGCCCGGAAGTACAGCTAACAGACTGTCAAATGATTGTGAATAGCCCCACGGAGAATGCACTTGTACACATAGGGTTAACCTGTATGCCACACTCACAACTGCTCATTAGCATACATACTCACATACACATTTAACTATGCACATTTATACACACATTCACATGCACATTTATAAACCCTACTCACATATGCACACTCTACTTCCCCAACCGTCATGTACTTGCTTACACATCTCCACACAAGCCTGACATGCGTATCGTCATCACGTCCCATGCAACATTCACAGGACTACCAGACTGAACTGGAGTCAGGCGGTCTATCCCTTACATCGCAGAACCCCGCCGGACCCATGGCTGGTCTAGGGTTTGGGTTGCCTATGACCCGGGTGTATGCCGAGTACTTTGGGGGGTCTATGGATATGTATACCATGGACAAGTACGGCACAGACGTGTTCTTGCGCCTGCGCCACTTCGACGATGTGCTGGTGCGACAGCGTCTTATCTAGAGTGGCCGGGGTGTGGCTAAAGGGCGGGGTGTTTGTAGATGCTTGATATCCGAACAACCATATACATGCATGCTGGCGTAGATGTATCTATCAAGGGGGGCAGGGTGTGGGGTGAAGGGTGGGATATGAGTAGATGACTTATACTTTTAACATACGAATACGTACACGCTTGTATATATATATACACACACACACATATATATATATATATATACACACACACACACACACACACACATATATATATATATATATATATATATATATATATATATATATATATATATATATATATATATATATACATACATATATATATATATATATATATATATATATATATATATATATATATATATATATATATATATATATATATATATATATATATATATATATATATATATATATATATATATATATATATATACGAGTATTCGTACAAACGACCAGTTCACATGTGTAAAACGTGGTATGCACATGCGTCGGCTGTGTGGAGGAATGTCATCTGCATACGCACCAGTAGTGACAACACACACGCCTGGGTGCACGTGATGGATTCTCATCCGTGAGGAGAGATGTGCACATGACTGACTATGTCATGTGTCATGGACGTTCTTTAGCACCTGGGCCTTCTGCACCTGGGCCTTCTGCACCTGGGCCGCCAATGCGAGACTGTGGCTGTATAGACCGCCACCATGTGTGTTCACACTGAAGAGACAAACGTTGGTTGTATCGGACTTGAATGGCTCTGGTGATAGCTGCGTGCTTATTGCTTGGCATATGTGGCCATAGTATTGTCGATGTGACATGCACATTAGCCCCGTAAGAGACTGCCGAGTGTGCGACTTCGGGACAAGCACGCCTGTTTGTTCTGGGACATTCTCACGGGATAGAGATAGTACTGATGGTATACCCAGCAGCGTCCACCTGCGTGTATGTATTCTATTGGGAGTGCGGGTATCGAGAGGCTAGAGGACGTCTGGCCAATACGACAGCCCCAACTATACACAGCCACACCGAATGGTTTGTGATATGCAGGGATTGCTGGTGCTACAATGGGGAGCCTTTGCACGAGGGTGGCCAACAAGCGGAGAGGCTGGGAGATACACTCTCGGGTAGTCATGGCAACAGAGATATATCACGTTCAGAGTTGCGGGGAGCCACTGTACGCCCCTGGGGACGATCGCATACAACTGCGAAGGCAGCCGCGCTCATATTGTACTAGATCTCGGTCATTGCCTTAAGCTTAGAGGTTGATGCTCTCCTCTTCGGGTACGGGCTTGTATATACTAACGAGTCCATGTGACGGACTACGCCTATCGTGGACAAGGTGAAGGCTTGTCTGTTTACAACAAACGGGATACATAGGACAATCTGTGGGCGTGGTTATGCGCTTAGCGTGTGGGTTGGTTTAGTAGCGGTGGTGATAGGGGGGTAGGCAAAGACTACCCCGGGCCGCAGCATTGCGCGTGCGAGTCCTGGTCTAGAGTCTACTTGTATGTGAACTACGATGATGCTGAGCAGGCTCAGGGGACGGTTAGGACCACAGGGTAGGAGAACTGGGTTAAGTTTGTCCTCCTTTGTGCCAGTATGGAAAGCGTAAGCACTGATAGAGGGCATGTTAACCTAGAAGAGTATTCAGGTACAAGCGTACTGCCGGGTCTACACTTGACGGGACGAGTCTTCAATATCTCACGAATTAAGCTCAGGAAACAGATGAATACTGTAATGGTGTTGAACTACAGTGGTGTTCGGCATATATGTGAAACTTGTTTTATAGTACGCAAACTACGTTTCTGTATGTACATATGCATATGAATGTTGGAATCGATCGTACAAATCTAATATGAAGTACCTGAAACGTGGTGGTAAATGTGGATACGAATTCTTTGCCATGTGAGACAGGTGATACTGATGTAGTGTTGCCATAGACAGACAGCTATGCAGTGCTGTGTGATGAAGTCCTCGCCAAACAAACATACGATCCATGGTATCAATCGGAACAGTGCGAGATAAGTATTATTCAATGTACACAATCAAAGAATAGATGCAATAGAGAGAGAAAAATAAATGAAACTATTTGTATGAGAAGTGCTTTGCATAAGATGGCTACTACTTGAATTGCGCACCGTTGAAGTCACTGTGGCGCGTCAGTATGCAGGGCACTACAGACAGCGAGGACAGTGTGAATGGTGGTAAGGGGTGGAGATTAACTGTCTTGTATATGTATACAAACGATATAAATGGAACTAATCTTCTCTATTACTCAGTGCATTTGCGAATCAACGAGCTGACAAATGTGGGGCTCATCGGCTGAATTTGCGGCAAGCTGGTGAAGCTCGATGACGACGATCTGCTTGAAATTCATCACAAAATTAGTCAGATATACACAGATTGAGAATATGAAACTAACTTGTATATAAATATACGGACGTACACAAGCTCACACCGAGCCTACCACACAAACACACACACACGCACACACACACACACACGCACACAAACACGCACGTACACATACATGTATATATATATATATATATATATATGAATATATATAAATATACACGTCTATATATATATATGTATACATGCCACACACACACACACACACATATATATATATATATATAAATGTGTAGATATATCTATATATATATATATATATATTTGTATATAAGTATTTATAAATATACATGTACACACACACACACACACACACACATATATATATATATATATATGCATACATACATACATAATAGATGGACACACACACACACATATCATCATATATATAATATATATATATATACTTATATATATATAAATTTATATATATATATATGATTACACACATTACATACATACACACATACACACACACACACATATATATATATATATATATATATATATATATATATATCATATGTATAGGGTGTCAATTTGTGTGCATTAATCACAGCTTCTACACCTAAACGTGCACTGGTATAATCATAAATACTGTTAATCTACATGTGTCAATATGTGCATTAGGTCGTGTACGCGTTGTAATCCATTCATCAAAATTGTTGTGTTCTCGCACTTGTACACTGAATGTGTATTTGTGTAGTCGTATAATCCTCCAGTATATCAGCATCGGTAAATGTGTTGACCAAGGGGTTCACCGTTCACATGACCGCGCGACCGTATATCTGTCTAATCTCCAGATCATCCATTCTATTTGTATAACGGTGTATCTACATACTACCGTTCTATGCAACAATATTTTTGTTGAGTACTCATTATATAGGTGAGGACGCCACGACTACACATCCACGATACAGTCTACCATTCACTTTCATTTATTACTATCTTTGTGTCTTTCTAACATATGTACTGTGTTTATTACCGACATCTGCATATATGTGCCTATGCGCAACGGAACTGTGTCACACATCGTAGTAGAGGTTCTAATCTCAGATCATATTGTGTACAGTCGTGTAGAGAATTGTCAATATTGTTTTTAAAGTTTAATCCTAAATGTGAGGAATTACTTCAATCTGATTGGCGGTGTCTCTGGGTGGCGCACCTTTTATTCCACAAGACAGAGAGAGAGTAGTGACCTTCGTTGACATACGCAACAACTGTATAGATGGTGTATTTCTAATAATATTTTCTTAACTAAATAAATAGTTAAATATATGAGGTGTGTACACAGACGCGAGGCGATGGTACATAGTGCAAGGAGTTACACTTCGAACACCACATGTTTAGTTATAAAGATAGAGTTGTTAGTAGGAGAGAGAGAGAGAATGAGAGTTCTATATAGTACTCAACCGTTCAGACGGTAGTTATATAACGGTGCACACACACATACAGGCGATGGCACACGCTGAAAGGAGTCACACTTTGAACACCGCAATACATAGTTAAATAGTTAACATTTGGTTCTCGGAACTAGAATAGTTTAGTATTTAGTATGGCGTACACACACTGATTAATTTTATTGTAGAGTTAAGAGTATATATTACTTTCACCTGTGAGAGTACTACAAATAGATACACAGGTCATTATGCAGCTCAGCAAAGAACTCGCCATACACATAGCCGGTGGGTATGGACGTGTTGTCTATCGCACGCACACAGCATGTGTTCGCACCTCTTCAATCGCACCGATTAGGCCAATGCACAAAGGCGTAGGACTACACACAAGCACTCCTGCACACAGAAGCAACCGCACACAATGTATGTATACACGACCACTTGTGCACAATAGTGAGATTAGGCGAAGTATACGTTTATATACACATGAGTCCTGGGGTTCCGCATACATTTCGTTACGTTTGCGTAGTGTGCAATCGCCGTTGCGGATGATGTGTACCTCTAGCAAAGATCAGAAAAGACACGGCAGTGTACACGACACACCTAAAATGCACGCACACGACGCATCTAAGTTGCACGTACATGATACATCTGAAGTGCATGCACACGATAGTGTCAAACACCAGAGCACACCAACGAGATTAGAACAGCTTAGAAACAAACTACTGGATGAAAGGGGAGGACACGAAAGTGTGCGTAGTCATGGGAGCACACTCAGGCATGCGGACGAGCTCACACAGGGACGTAGCGAGTTGAATGTACATACAGATAACATACAGATAGCAATGACGCACACACACAGCACCACAGAACCACACCCACCAAGCACTGGTACACGCCCAGTGCTTAATTTGAAGGCTTACACGGAGACTCACCACGTGGACATACGTGCTCAACCAGATAGTCACACCCCGCAGAAGTTCGGTACCAAGACATCAGTGGACGCATCGCGGACTGAGCCTACGAGAGACGGCCAGGGGAGTTCTAGCGATACACCACACGCCCGCAAACAGGGACAAAGCCAGAGACACGATAGTGCACCCCACAACATGCACCCACACTCCAAGTCAAAGATGCAGGTGCAGGGCAGGCCAGATGTACCAGGAACCACTGCGCATACCCAGCACACGGGCCCCGACACAGACACAGGTGTAGCAGCGTCCATGCACACCCATACCTTAGGGCAGCTGTGCAAAGACGCACGCCGCAGTGGCGATTATAGCGCAGCTATGAGGCGAGCGAGTGTGTTGCTGGCGAAGAAACAGCTGGATGGGGTGGATAGCGTGTTCGCTCTGGAGGTGTACCGCAACATGAGACAGCCGCACAGGTGGCGAGAGGCGAGTGGGTGGGTTTGGGCTGCGTTGTTGGGTGGGAAGGTGGGGGTGGGGTGGGGTATAGAATATGTATGTGGTGTCGAGTAGTGAAGTATGGGTATGAGGGTGTGTGAATTTGGATGTTACGGATGTGTGTGTATGTTGTGTCGAGTAGTGAAGTATGGGTATAGATGTGTATGAATTCAATTGTTTTGGGTGTGTGTGTATGTGGTGTCGAGTAGTGAAGTATTGGCTTGGGTGTGTTTGGATTTGGATTTGGACTGTGGTAGGAAGGTGTAGTGCTTTGCGGAGTGTCACAGAATGTGCACTCATACTATTATCCAAGTCGATACAAAGCAATGCATATATTTGTGGGTCGCCTTATAGGGGTTTAAAACCCTAAACCCTAAAATATAAACTACTCGTATGTAGGTATATGTATGTGTCTAAGTGTGACGTGTACGTGGGTGCGTGTTCGCAAATATGGCCTTGTGCGTGCATAGTGCACATCTCCTACAGATCACTTGACGAGTGGCCTATGATTTGGCGCAAATCCACATCCGCACCCGCATCTTTATCCTGGTATTGATACGTCTGTATATGTCTGTACCTTGCAGGTTGTAGACTACATAGGTGCGAATAACGTGCTCTCCGATCGACAATACGCGCACGTGTTGAAGGGGTTTGCGAGCATCGAATCTTCACAGGTACGGACATACACTGGTGATCTAGTACCTTTCATATCAATCTGCACTGATATCGCGACATCGCATGTGGATGTGCTTGTGCAGGTTCATTGCTACTTCTAGCCAACAAATGGGAGCAGCACCAATTGTTTTCAAGTATTCACACTGTCTGTGATCCGAGCTCATGCTACTTTGGATGACTGGTGCTGTACTTATGCGGCAGTGGACAATGCTAGTCGCCAGTTTACTATTAGTTGGTTGCTGAATGATTACATTTCATATTTACAATTCACGATTACGTGTAATGATTATATTTGATGGTTACATTTAATTATCACATTCAATGATTACGTTTATTGCTTAGAATAAATGAATGCTTAGAAGCAATGATCACTTTAAAAGCTTAAGTTAATGATTACATTTGATGATTACATTTAATGCTTACATTTAATGATTGCAATAATGATTATATTGGATGATTACATTTAGGGATTACATTCATAATGATTATGCATTTAGGCATTACATTCATAATGATTACATTTAGGGATTACATTGATAATAATTACATTATCGATTACATTTAAATTACATTTAATGATTACATTTATAATAATTACTTTTGATAATTACAATATAATTACATTTAATAATTATATTTAATGATTACATTTGATGGTTACATTCAATGAATACACATTGTCTCACAGGCTGTTCTTGTGCCTGACGACTGCTTCCACGTTCAGGTGCCCTGATATTCGTTATATGTCAATGCCCCAAGAGGCCCACTCCTAAAGTAGTATGTTCTTGTCCGGTATATGTGGATAACATACGTACAACCGAATATGCAGTGGCAAAATGTCTGACGCCGAAATGCAATAGTCTCTGTCGGACTATGGCTTTGTAGATGCTTGACATATTGCATATGTTATATAATGCATACATGTGTATATTTTAATACGCATACTCCTCTTGGCCTTCTCATGTGCTACTTTGTGCACCTCGTATATATACACCATTGCATATATACAGAATTCAATTTCTTGTGTTTCATGTGTACGGGTTTTGATATCTTATGACGTACATGTATAAAGAATTCAATATCCCATGTTCTTCATATATACAGATTTGCATATCCTATGTCCTTCATGTGTACAGATTGTCATTCATATATACACATTTTGATAATCCTAAGCTCCTCAAATATACAAATTTGGTTAATCTCAAGTTCTTCATTTATACAAATATGTATATAAGTTCTTCATATATATAAATTTGAATATCCTAAGTCTATATATAAAGATTTGGGCATCGCATGTTCATTTATATAAATTTGCTTATGTCAAGTCCTGCATGTATACTGATCGGGACACCCTATGGCAAGCGACCAACCCTCTTGTACCTTGCCTTATCTCTCTCACCCAGGACAATATCCAGTTAGTGCATAAACTGTACCAAAGCCGACGAGAGACAAAGACCATCTCGGTGTATCACAACACGTTCACTGCACTGGCGCGGTTTCGGGCGTGGGACGAGGCCCAGAGCGTCTTTACCGACATGGCGCGTGCAGACCCCTCGGCAACACAGTTGGACCTGGTTGCGTATCGAGCGATGGTGAAATTGTGCGAGCCACAGGGTGGGTGGAGAGTGGCCGTGCGCATTGTGGAGTATATGCGGACGAGAAGGACGGTGTTCCCGGACCAGGCCATGTATGCGAAGGTGACGGAGATTTGTGCGAACGCCGGGCAGTGGCAGGTGTGTGTGTATTTTTGTGCCTTTGGGAGAAGGGCGGGGGACTTTTGTGTGAACTCGTTAGGTGTATTGTTTCTTGTATAGTACCTGTGCCTGTTTGAATGTGAGGCTGCATGCTTGCCGACGCAATACTCTGCATATCAACCAAGTCGGATTGTTTATGGGTAGCTTAACTGCACACTTATTTAGAGAGCACGGCCCTGTGAGGATTATTCTACTTCTATGTGAGCATGATCACCAGTATACCCTGCCCCCTGCCTTAGGAACAGGTGCAGAGGGTGCACCCTTGGATGTCTTAAGGCGCACGCTGTGTGAGCAGAAGTGTTGAATCAGATACTTGTGTAGAGATCTCATTGCTGAGAGTGCGTGTGCGGACAATGGGTATGCGGTGTGTGGGGTAGAGTGCATACACACACGTATACACACAAAAAAACAGATTCAGTTGGTTCCTGTATCGAGCAATTCAGTCCTACTTTCGATTGTGTTTTCTGACACGTGATTCTCACAAATGCCTTCTATCACAGGTCTGCAGAAAGCTTTTCAAAGACATGCAGCGTATCGGATGTATACCCAACGTAGAGATCTACAGCAATGTCATACGCGCGTGCGCCGAAGGAGGGCAACACGCTGATGTCGCAGATCTCACAAAAACCATGCAGAGACAAGATTTGCATGTTCTTTCTGCATACAGCCGTATTATTGCGGGGTGTGTACCTGAGAGACGGGCGAGTATGGTGCTGCAGTTGATAGACGCGATGAGGGCAGGGGGAGTGGGTGTGCGCTTGAGTAGTCAGACCCCAAACAACGGGCTAGCGTCCGTGCAACATATACCAGCGGGTGTGGATAGCAATGCCGCACTTGGAAAGAGTGTAGATGGACACTCTGAGCAGGTGATCGGGAAGGATACGACCGAGAACAAGGGAGAGCTTTCAGCCACTTCCATGCAGAAGTCCAGCGTCGCTTTGAGCAGTACACCCGACACGAGTGCAAACGCGGCGCACACTGTAGCAGGACAGGATGGCGAGAGTCTTGTAGACGCAATTACATACGCTACCGCGATAGAGGCGTGTGCACCAGTTGGCTGGTGGGTGGCCGCTGAAAGTCTTCTGGAGGACATGCGCACGGCCGAGCTAAGCGTCTCCGCGCACACATACAACATGGTACTGGCGAGTTGTGAGACGGGTGTGTTTGCCGAATGCGGGAAGTTAAACTCAAAGAAGGCAGCTAACTGTACGCCGATGGCTTCTAAGAAAGGTGGAGGTACGGCACCAGAGCTTTTATCTTGTGCTCTTACGCGTGTGCTGACGGATGCGGCGCGTGAGGACAAATTGGGGCCTGAAGCTGGTGGTTTGGAATCAGGGCTAAGTGAAACTGGAGATCACGAACCAACACCCACCTATACACCACACAAACCCGCACAAGTACAGACGCAAGAACAAACACAGATATTAGCGCCATCGCACGAACAATCACACACTCAGACACCGGCACAAGCATACACCCACAATCAATCACAAACACAAACACAGACACAAGGACGGATACTCCCCTCACTCGCGGAGAGCCCCAAAGTTTTGCCAGCTAATGAATGCGCCCTATCGATATTGCGAAGCATGCGACACAACGACGATCCGATAAGCACTGCCCGGTATGCGTACGCAGTTCAGGTGTGTGCGGCGGTGGGTGACTGGGAAGATGTGAGGTGGCTGTGTACGGACATGCGTAGCAAGGGGTTCACCTTAGACCGTCCCGTGTATGCACACGTGTTTGATTTGCGGGTGACGAAGGATGATTGGCCGCTCAGATTCAATAGTGTCCTAGATGAGATATGCGAAGACGGGCTGAAGTTCAGCTCCGCGTCGTATAATGCGGCGGTGTGGGGTCTGGATACGCGGGCAACGTTGGGGTTCGCGATTGGATTGCTGGCGAAAGCAAGGAAGTACGGTACTTCTGTGCAACCAGCTACCTACAAGTACTTTATACATGTGTGCGGCCGGTATGGAGAGTGGTCTATGGCGCAGCATGTGATGTCTTTAGTACGTCGGGATAGTGTGAGTGTGGGTGCCAACGACGAGTGCAGAGTGGCGTATGTACGCGACATGTACTACCACTTTCTGCAGGTGTGTCGAGGCGCGAGTGAGCCAGGTTTAGCCACCCGGATTATAAGCGAGATGCAACAAGGCGGGTACATAGCGCGCGGCGCTTCAACACAACTTCAAGATGTGCTCGGGTGGCTACTAAAAAATCATGTGCACAGTAAGAAGTGGGACAGTATTATAGTCACGCTACGAGCAATGGTCTGCGGCGGGTTGGCAGTGGATAGGAGAGTCACAGACAAGGTCCTGGTTGCTGTGGTGGAGAAAGGCAAGCCCGGGCATCTCATAGATCTACTGGGCGTGTTGCAGAGCGCCGGCGTCCGTCTGTCGCACCCCGCGTACAAATCGGTACTTGACACATGTGGACGCAGCGGCAATAAATCGTATGCTAAAAAGATAGCTCAGAATATAGACAAGCAGGCCGATGGGTTCGGACTGGAATCTCTGGAGAAGATCAACTATATCACCAAATCCTACGCACAGGCTATACCCATCGGCAACAATGATCATGGGATCGAAACCGCATACCAGCTTCTAAGGGCTGCGCACTCCCGCGCCTGTTTCGGCGCGGCCCTCTACTCGTCGGTGATGAGCATGCACGCCTCAGCCGGTGAATGGCAGATGGCTGTTAGATTGGTGCGCTTGATGGAGTGCCATCCAATAGAGCGATTTGTACCGGATGTACCAATGTATGTCATGGCGATACGAGCCTGTGGACGAGAGGATAAGGTCTTGGCGGCCTTGGACGTGGCTCGGAATATATTGGCGAGGGAAACGTTGGATGCCGGGGAGAGATCGGAGATAGATCGCGCAGTCGCGGACGTGGCTGCTGATTGCAACGAGTGGGGCGAGTTCAGTCGGCTACTATTAGAACCTACGGACAAGGACATGAACAACAGGCTGTGTCCAGTTGAACTGGTCCAGGGTACGCAGCCCCAGAGAGCGTATGCATGGCTGGAAGACATGGGCGCACTTGAGCCCCGCACCCACGTGGCTGCGCTCAAGGACATGCGGGTGAGTCAGCAGGTGCTAGACACATGTGTGAAACATAACAAGTGGCCTATGGTCAGGAGTGTGGTGCGCGCTTTGCAGGCGGACGGAGGGCTGGGGCGAGAGCATGTGGGGGTGATGTGGCTGGTAGGTATATGCTGCGACATGAATCGGGCGGAGGCGTTGGATGTGCTGCGGGATATGCAGGCGCGACATAGCAGCCGCACACAGACGGGCACCCACCCCAAGACACTCACTGACGAGCAGGTGGAGCAGCAGGATGTGGAGATACGACTTGCGATGCTGTACGTGTGTGTGCAACTACGAAATTGGGAGATGTACGAAGAGTTGAGAGCTCAAAATAAACGGGATCACGTAGACGTGCAACTCATACCCGAGAAAACAAGTCTCGTTCCATCCACACCGGTATAGTTCTATTGGCGGAGACAAGGTGGGGTCGGCAAACGAACTGGTCAACCGCACACAGATGGAGGGGCTAAATATGTACTCAAAAGCGTAAAGCGGAAGGGAAGACCAAGTGATCCCAAGTATCTGTAGGGCTACTACGAGAGTGGTGAGAGCGACAAATGAGCAACACTAAGAAAAGGTGGGGTCGGCAGACGAACTGGTCAACCGCAAACAGATGGAGGGGCTGAATATGTACTCAAAAGCGTAAAGCGGAAGGGAAGACCAAGTGATCCCAAGTATTTGTAGAGCTACTACGAGAGTGGTGAGAGTGACAAATGAGCAACAACTAAGAATTCACACACAATAAGAGGAGGGAGGAGAGAAATACGCACGGGGCTGAGGTAACTCACTCCCAGTGCCGCACAGACCTTGAACCTGTGGTTTCAATGGCTGTCCAACTATGAGCCAATGGGAAGCTGACGGAGACATAACTCAATGCCGGTCAGACACGTGTACCGTAAGAACTGGCAAGATGGATGTGTGTGTGGAAGTTCTTAGGTACATGGAAGGGCGCAAGACTCTGGCTCTACAGGCACTGCTCTCTCGGACATGCCTTTCAACACAGCGTCGAACGCTACCTTTAGGGGTTTAGGACCTTGTAACAACCTTATGGCTGCATGTGTGAAAGTATGGAAACATCTGGTCTATCTGGAGACTCTAAGCTCTACAACAACCTTATGGCTGCTTGTGTGGAAGTATGCGAAACATCTGGTCTATCCAGAGACGCTCGGCTCTACAATAACCTTATGACTGCTTGTGTAGAAGAATGCGAAACATCTGGTCTATCTAGAGGCGGTAAACTCTACACCAACCTTATGGCTGCGTGTGTAGAAGAATGCGGAACATCTGGTCTATCCAGAGACGCTCGGCTCTACAACAACCTTATGACTGCGTGTGTGAAAGAATGCGAAACATCTGGTCTATCTAGAGACGCAAAGCTCTACAACAACCTTATGGCTGCGTGTGTGGAGGACGGTAATACCAGCAATGGGTATCGGTTGCTACTCGAAATTCCGTCCAAGGGGTTTTGCGCGGACATCTACACGTGCATGTGTATGTGTAGATATGCGATATCAACCTGTAAACGGCACGGTGAATATGACCAGTGCGAGGCCTCATGCAAGACATGCCGAACAAGGGCATTGTAGCCGTCACGAGGAAATGTATCTCGGTCATTGCATCCTGCACCGGATACGGATGAAAGAAAGACGCGAGGAAGTCCTCCCTTTTCCTTTCTATAGCAGCAGCTGTGCAGTATAAACCCTATAGTAGCAAGCGGGCAATAAAACCCTTAAAGTAGCAACCATGCAATACAGGCAGGTCTTGCTTTCACCATACTTGAAAGAATTGGCGACGTGATAGTGCACTTGTGCTACACGCTCGAGTAGCGTTTGATCGATCGGCATGTATGATGATATCGCATTTCTATTATATCAGACTTTGTTTAGATGTGAGATGTACCTGTATTATGTAGGCGTATCCAGACACAGCTAGTGGTGTAGCGCACATTTGGTCACAGTCAGTACTCGTACGCCAAACAACACCATGATCCCTATCACGACACTCACCAGCTATTGCCTGAGCTTCCACTGTGCGATACAGAGCGTTCGTGCAATATTAAATCACCCACATCCTCGTGCTTGATCAAACGCAGCTGTAATCGCATACACCTTTGCCATGACCTACCCCGGGAAGTTGTTCGTACGTTCATCGTACTTGGCATGCACACGTACGAAACGAACCGGAATAGGTATTGCAACAAACGATCCTCTGGTCCGGGGTTGTCCATACCAGTGCCTATCACGACCGCTACTATTCCATGCCACCCGTTACGCTCATACCCGTGTCCTTTGCTGGTCCCATCATCTCACTCTTATTGTTGTACACAGAAAAGCCCTCACTTCGTCAACAGAAAAGTCCTCACTTCGTCGGCGGTCTGCGTACTTCAGCACCGTTTACGTTGGTAAGCGTGCACGTGCCCAGAGAGGGTGACAAGCATCCACTCCCACGGCGGCAGATAGGCATTAGTGCATATTGTGAGCTCAGTCGCGCTCACAACCATAGGCGTTCGCCGTCAGGTGCGTACAGATCTTCAGCATAACTCAGCACTTATATTCTCGGTTGATTTTCTACTCTCCGTGAGCGCGGTCTCCAATCACACCCACGCTATCTATCTGTCATAGACAGACGAACAGATATGACTAAATAATAGTGAAACAGATATGACTAGATAACATTTAAACAGGTATGACCAATTATTGGGTTTACGCATACATTTAGCAGTTTGTGAGCGACTTACACTCAAAACGCCCACTGCAGACCACAACGCACGGTGTGTGGCGCCATGAATAATTATCGAAAATAACAGTATTTACCGTGTGTGGCTATATATAGGTGAATAGTTGTACTTGCCAGGATGACATATAAACCTCCCGGGCACCCTTGCGGGAGCACAGATGTTGGAGAACTCAGTGAACTTTTGCAAGTAAGGTCTTGTCTCATAGGTTAGTTGCCTTCCGCTGCAACTATCTTTCTTGCAACCCTCCCCATTGTTTCCGATACGTTCACTGAAGTACGTACGTGCGCAACGTTTCCGAAATATCTTAGGATTTCCGTCTGAGTAGTCAATGTAGTCAAGGCCACCTCCATATACGTGATAGTGGGACGTGCAGCGTGCTGTATCCGATGGTATTTAACGATTTGTTTTATAAGTCAAACATAGGAAATCAAATACCTTTACCGATTTAGCAGCTCTTTGGATGAATAATGTCACTGTGTATATACGATTATGTGTGCGTGTGTACACGCCGGGTGACTCGGTGCAGTAAATACATACTTTAAAAAGTTTCACAAGACCACTACAATACGTATGAAAAAAATAAAAGCTGGGGAAAAGTGTACGAATTTGATGACGCAACAGAACATAATGCATTTTTATCACAATCTATTTCATTTGTATTATATCATATGTATAGAACACATATATATACGCTCGTAGTTTGTCCTAAATAAATAATAATAAGTACACCTCTGAGGCTCCGAGGCTCTGTGATATACACACGCAAGTGATTCAGTTGTTTAAAATTTCGCGCTATCTATAGTTGTAACCTCTAGAGTAGTAGTGTGTTTACTTTTACTACAGAAGATGTACTAGTGATATATTCGTTGACTCGCAACATCGTAGACGATCCTGGATTGAGACTGCTCTCTCACCTGGTGTACAAGTATGCGCAAAATGTGCGAGTGCGTGGTGCGTGTACTTTGTTTCTTTGCAGTCGTTTATTGGTAATGACGTATCCCATGTATACATGTGTGTGTATTTTCCAGTGGCCAGTATCTTCTACTTGTACTACTCACAAATCGGTATTTTATCGAGGCTGTTGCTATCTCGTCGGGTGTGCAAGTGTGCGTAGAACATGAAGGCGTGGTCGAGTACAAGCCATTAGGTGACTTGCATCGTTTGCTTATTTAATGTTAATATTTACCTACGTTAGTATTTGCCATGTATGTATATTATTATACCGTTAAGTGGATATAGAAGGTGTACAATCAAATTAAAATCTGTCGGGTGTTATAAAGTTATTTTTTTCCGCTGAGATTGTGCATTAAGGCGGATGCTAACGACCTTGCACATATGCGTATGTGTATAGTTTTACAAGTGCACACGCATTTCAATGTATCTCAGTGGCTATGGGTAGACAGACACTTTAAATACACCCCATATTTCTATGTAGAGGTTATTGATACGTCAATATAAAGACATATATCTTCCACTCACAATATTAATGTGCAGGTGAATGTGTCGTTGTGGGGTTCGCCTTCTCAGGTTAGGGCGCGAGCGGACTCTTGTTTTCCACTGCGACTGCCCAAGCAGAAAGCCTCCCGCATATATCATTAGTCGCCGACAGGCCTTATAGCGCCTTAAACTCGCTGGTTATGTAGTGTTTGTCGGTACGCTCGCTTGCTACTTGCAGGCGAGTGGGCTACTATGGGGTCACAGTTAGAGACTATGTACAGTGAAGCTGCAGATACACACTAGTGTAGCCACAACTCTCGCATCCATACAACACATGCCATGAATCTGTATCTGTGCGTTCGCACTGTTATATCTAGTCCCATAGACCCCCTCAGCACCTTATTCAGTCCTTTTTGGGCATATACGTTGTTTCTCCGCAGGCGAGAGTGTGAGTATGGCCTCCGCATACCAGGGCCGGGTGCGGGCGACGGTCCGTGAGGGATCCAGTGCACCCAGGTCGGAACGTGAAGCCAACGTGTTCACACCGTTGCTGTCATCAGAATACACCCACTTCAGCCCCCGGGCTTACCACAACGGACTCCCATTGGGAAGAAACGGTAGGTGGTGGTATCCCAGTGCGTGTGTATTCATGAGAAGGTGAGACTATAACGAGATGTGCCGTTAGACGATGATGCCGCTTGCTTGACGTTGTTGCTTGTGTGTGTTTCAGCATCAATGTAGGTACATTTTCAGCTGGCCCCATTTGTCGCCAGAAGAGTGTCACATGCATTAGGGTGACTAGCAGTTGACTCTAATGGTCACACGGTTTAGACTTGTATTTGAGTATGCAAGTCAATGCGTTAGTCACGTGCTTGCATGCTTATCGACATGAGGGCACAGCATACTTTCACCAGCAGTATATCACATATACGAACACAAGGGGTGGCGATAGAAGTAACTTGTTATATAGTAGTTATGGTGGCGATAAAAGTCACTTGTTATATAGTAGGCGTCCATTATAGTGTAGTCGGCTTGGTTCTTGTCACAGGTGATATATTTTGGTGTAGATGCTCAGTGTACCAATGTGAACCGTTGATCCCACAGAATAAGTACATTCTGACTCTCAGAGTACTGATTAACCGCTGAGTTCAATACCTACGATGCACAGCTTCAGGGTTCGATGATAATCCGAACCTGTACGAATTGGGTGCGGACAGTCCCGCGACACAGACTGCCCCGCATGTGGTATGTAGTTCTGTAGTCGTCGATTTTCTGGACATTGTTAGCTAATTGTTTTCGACCTAAAAGTGCTATTTCCGACCTTAATGTGCTATTTCCGACCTAAAAGTGTATTTTATTTATTGACCTAAAGAATCGCTCGGTGTTGCTTCGATGTCCAGTATTTACGTTGACGTGTGTATTGCATTGCTCTATGCCATTATTATATTTGTGTCTGTATGTACTCCTACTAGTACGTGGGTGACCACCGTCCCCTGCAGCATTGTATGCTACATTGTTCTATGCCATTGTTATATTTGTGGAGCTATTTTAATACTTATAATATTGCCATTTGTGTGTCTGTATTGTACTCTTACTAGTACGTGGGTGACCACCATCCCGTGCAGCAGCGTATGCTAGGTGCCCTCGCTAGGTTCTTGTCCGAATTTCAATACAGTGCTCAGTTGAATGCATTGTGCAAGCACAGAATGTTCGGTACTTCATCCTGCCTTATCTAGACTATACCTAATTACTTGTGTGCATCTGATGTATGTATGCACTCTCACACGTTCGCTGCACGGGATTGCCACACAGCTTCGCGGGTTTGACCGCCGATCGGCTGGGGACGAGAACTTAAGCATTGAAGTGGCCAATGTGCACCTGGAAGTGGCAGATTTGGACCACTTCTTTATCAGTGTATATGAATACTTTCTGCGGAAGGGTTTCTGGCCTAGTGCGCTCAGTCGCCTGCTGAACCTAGTGTATGTGGTCTCGGAGGTGTTGTAATGACCATGAGTAAGCGTATGTGTCTCTGTATATGTTGGATCATGTACTTGACTTCTTTTTATCAGTGTAATAAATACTTTCTGCGGAAGGGCTTATGGCCTAGTGCGCTCAGTCGCCTGCTGAACCTATTGTATGTGGTCTCGCAGGGGTTGTGCTGTGTACGCGTCTGTGCATGAATCTGATCACGTACTCTCCTGCGCATGTGGGGGTGTGTGGTAGTCTAGCTACATTCTTCGAGCATCGAGATGTGTTGACACCCACGGTAAGGTACGGGCTGTGTGCGCATCACAGCTAACTACGTGTACCGTTAATGTCAATTGTATGGTCGAGGTCAATGGCATTCATGTGCTTGCACGATATCTGCATGTGCAGCTTACGTTTGAGGTATGTGTATGTTCCTTTCGTGCATCATGGCTCCGTATGTTTTGCCTACTTGCTCACTTCATTCCGTGTTATGTGTACACAGCCGTGTGTTCCCACAAGCTGTTGTTTCTATGTAGCCGTCTATACTGCGCCAATGGGTTCGCTATATATACAATAGCACCGCCAATGAGATCGCTGTATAAAATATCACTGCCAATGAGATCGCTGTATTAGCAATATAGTAAGCGTTGCAGGGTGTTGTGTATCTCGCTTGCCAGTGTATTGCCGGGTTTTTTCCGTTATACTACGATTACTATGAGTGCTATTGGATACTATGTGACCTGTACAAATTGGACTCCTGGTTGCTTGTATTAGCGCGCGCACGATATCTGTACCACGGTGCCTACTTGAGAGACTAAGTACGTGACTGTATGTGCACATGGAATCCTGTAACTCTGCGCAGTACACACTTTGCGGCAATCGGTCATATCGCCTCTTGTTGATCTATTCGCCACGCCACAGTCGAGCGGATTACGTTGTTCTAACAAATTATACATTATGTATGTGTCTGTCTGACGCTGATTACTTTGTACATATAAACATATGTATAGTGTATATGTGCATATGCATATTAATATGCAAATATACATTGTCTTGTTTCTTCCACAAAACATACATCCTGTTTGTATATGTCTGATACGGATAACCTTTAAGTGTATATGAATATTAGTATACACTGACTTGTTTCCTCTGTGTATCTCTCTCCCTCACCGTAGTCAAGCGCACTTTGTTGTATTGGTAACGGTTGTGCTGGTGGCCTGCGTGGATTATCGGGCGCTGTTTCGCACCTACGACTTTGAGGAGTCCGTCCGCATCTCTGGCATATACAGGTACTACTTCTTTTGTGTGAAGGGAAGCTGAACTATGATAGTTACAACTAGCCAACCATATATACACAAATATTCAAATATATACACATATATACTCACTATATATACACATGTATATTTACATACATACACATAAATACTCGCGTGTTCTATGCGGTCTGGATGCTCGTGTACATGTACGAGTATGCTGCTGAAAGTGAAGTTATGTTGCATGCACACTACGCATATAGGGTTTAGGGTTGACTTTTGACGATTGAACTCCTGTCGCGTCTATCAGTGCTGATTTCTGTACAATCAATGCCCTAAACCCTAAAACTCTAAAACCCTAAAGCCCTATGGATTGCGCTATACCTGGTGAATAGTCAGGATTTAGCATGAAGTGAATATGCCCTTGTCCTTTTGCTTGTACTTCTGCGTTGTGTATGCTGCTATATAGTATGATCTGACAGAGCATAGTAAAGGCCATACCACACTCATATTTATCGATTATGCATCTGTGCAGTTATGCTGTCGCGCCTGTGTATACAACGTAACATACCGTAAACCTGCATAACATGCTTTTTACAGCGGTTACTGCGCCCTTTTTGTGATACTTATCCATATTTCCTGGGTTTGAAACTGACATATAAAGTCACATCTCGTTGCCCACACACACACACACGCATATATATATATAAATATAGTATATTTGATATATATGAATACATCCATCCCCGTTTCCTCAGCCTGCACCCTCTGCTGTTTATGGTGCTGTTGCTGTATCTGGCTATCTGGACGTACATGTTTGTGCAATTGATACGCGATCTGCCGACGCTTGTGATGGTCGGCCAGTTCTACCACGAGGTGCTTGGGATACAGGAGGTAGGTAAAACCTGGTTTAATTAGCCGATAAACTTAGTTTAGTCAGCCGGAAAACTTGATTTCATGGGCTGATAAACTTGGTTTTCTGTAGCTTGTGATGGACAAGGATTTTTTATTACGTTCCAATTTAGTGTGTGAATGATTGTGCGTTCTGCGGTTGCGGTTGTTCTGTTGCGTTGTTTGGGTCCAACTCCCGCTGAGGCTTTTTGTTTGGTTTGACCGGAACTTTGACTCTAAAAGTGTAGCTTGATTTCAGGGCCAGGAGAACTATATATTATGTAAAACCCAAAAACTGTAAACCCTGTTAGGTTGCGACATTGCATAGGAATATATATGACGTGCCTAAAGCTGCATTCGTACTCGTTAAGTAGCGAAGCACTTTGAATGTTGTACTTTCGATCATGTCGGAAGTCCGTGCGAGTTGGTCAAACTTTAAGTGGCAGTCGTTTGTTCATTGTTTGTTGACCAACATATATATCACGTACATTTGGTTGGTATGTAATGACGTAGTGGTTATCTAGCGTTAACGTTTTGGATCAGAGTTGGATGGAGAAACCTGTTGATGAAGGCATCTATCCTGTATCAAACATAGGATTACGAACAACAACATATATTTATATATATATATATATATATATATATATATATATGTTTGTGTGTATGTATGTGTGTGTGTATATGTATGTATATATATATATATATATGTGTGTGTGTGTGTGTGTGCGTGTGTGTGTGTGTGTGTGTGTGTGTGTGTGTGTGTGTGTGTGTGCGTGCGCGCGCATATATATATATATATATATATATATATTATGCACGTGTGGTTGAACGTATGTGCCAAAAAAACACCTCTGTCTGTAGTCTAAGTATCAGTCGCATTCATCTGCTGGACCTTGGAATAATTTAAATATGTATATATAAGTTTTGTTGTATTGAGACAAGTACTTGTTTACCCTTCTCGCGTGGCATGACAATCGTACTGAGCATTTAGCATCTTACATTCACCAATACTGATAAGACACGTAGTATTCCGAAGTTCTGGCTCGTTATGTACTCACGTACGGACGACAGAACATATCGATGCATTTGTATGCGAGTTGTGACCCATGTACCCTGTTGTTGGTCCTGATGCCTGCCGTTACCGCTTTAGGTCCTATTTGTCAACACAGTCGAGACATGTCTTGGGTTTAGGGGTTAGGGTTTAGTAAATCCGAACCCCTAAACCCTAACCTCTATAAATACAATAGTGACATCTCGATAGCTTTGTCAACCGAGATAGCTAAGAGAAATACACAAGCAAGTGCGTGCTTATGAGGCTTTCAACTTTCGATTTTAGCGGACTACGAGTCGCTTATATATCCACTTGACCCAGTATTAAACCCACCTATGCTGAGTACAATACTAACTATGTATATTTGGAGACACCCCGAGGTCATACAGGCTCTCATTCTAATTCCATTGAACACTTTCCCGCCAAGGAAATGATGGAGAGCACCACATGGCCAGAGATCACCAGTCGTCTAATTCAAGCACAGGCACACACTCGCTTCTGTAGCATGCATGCGGACATCACCGATCTTGACATTGCCAATCATATCATGCGGGAAGAGAACTTCTTGATTGCTCTGTTCAATGAGGTAAAGTTTTTCCTTGTGTTAGCGCGTATTGTAGAGCGTATCCATTCAATATATATATATATATATATATATATATATATATATATATATATATATATATATGTATATATATATATATATATATATATATATATATATATATATATATATATATATATATATATATATATATATATATATATATATATATATATATATATATATATATATATATATATACATAGGGTCATATATAGTATGACGGTCACTTTAAAGTATGCAGTTGAGTGGTATGTATGTAGTATTTGGTAGATTATATGTAGTAATATGGTCAATTTGAAGTATGCAGTTGATACTTTTAGGGTTTGGGTGGTACGCATCTAGTATGCGGTAGATCTTGTGTAGTGTGTAGCAGGCGATAAGAACAAACATACCTTACAGACCACTGACTCATGCACACTCTCTCCAACGCACACACAGGATGTGATTCCGTTGCACCTAACGCTGCCGTTTGTGGGCACCATTCCGTACTTTCCGAAAAGTCTGGAGTGGTCTGTGCGTAAGTGTGTTATGGGCTATGTATTCGACCGCAAGCACCGTGTGCACCCACACTTCAAGCTCAAGAAAAAGGGGAAAGAACTGGCCGAAGGGTATGTGATCAGTCCCCACGACCTGTACTCTCTGAGGCACTGTTTGTTCGATGTAGGAATATATATTATATATATATACGAGTGTCTTAGATATATATATATATAATATAATATATGTATATATATATATATATATATATATATATGTATATACGCACCTCAAAGTGATGTGAAGGGGACGGAACTGACCGAGGGGAATGTGATGTTTATTGGGTGTAGGACTATATATACATACGAGTATCTTTGAATTATGAATTGAAATAGATGCACCTCAAGGTGATGTGGAGGGTGTAGTACTCCCAGGGGTATGTGTTGTTCGTTGGGTGTAGGTATATATACATGGGTACCTGATTATATGTGACTGTTTGTGCATATATATATATATATATATATATATATATATATATATATATATATATATATATATATATATTATGTTTTGTATTGATATGTGTCCCTATATTTTGATCTATCCTTATATTAACTATATATTCGCATAGGCTTGCGAATCGCTTGCGGTTGGTAGCTCTGTCCGTACTCATATACCAGATCACCTGATCTGTCCTTATGAACTGTATATTCACATACTCTTGCGAATTGCTTGCGGTTGATAGCTATGTCCGTACACATATACCAGATCACCTGATCTGTCCTTATATTAACTATATATTCATATAGACTTACGAATTGCTTGCGGTTGATAGCTATGTCCGTACTCATATACCAGATCACCTGATCTGTCCTTATATTAACTATATATCCATATAGGCTTGCGAATTGCTAGCAGTTGATAGTTACGTCCGTACTCATATAACAGGTCGCCTGATATGTCCTTCTATTGACTATATATCTATATAGGCTCACGAATCGCTTGCGGTTGATGGCGGTGCTCAATCTGATCCTCGCTCCGTTTGTGATCCCCATTGTATGCATGTACTTCTTCTTCCGCTACGCTGAGGTATGTATGTGCATGTCTTTGGTTGTCTTGACTGTATGTATTTGTGTATGTATGTATGCATGTATGTATGGATGGATGTATTTATACATGTATGTATGTATGTATGTATGTATGTATGTATGTATGTATGTATGTATGTATGTATGTATGTATGTATGTATGTATGTATGTATGTATGTATGTATGTATGTATGTATGTATGTATGTATTTGTATGTATTTATGTATGTATGTATGTGTGTGTATGTATGTATGTATGGATGGATGGATGGATGTATGTATGTATATATATATATATATATATATATATATATATATATATATATATATATATATATATATATATATATATATATATATATATATATATATATATATATATATATATATAATATATATATATACTAATACACCAATCCATTCCACTCTCCCGTCCAGGAATTCCGGCGGAATCCGCAGTCCATGTCTCTGCGCCATTGGTCTCCATACATGCGATGGATGTCTCGGGAGTTCAATGAATTGTCTCATGTGTTTGAGCGTCGGCTGAGTTTGGCGTCGTATCCAGCTGAGCTGTACGTTAACGCCTTCAGCTCTGCCACGGTACGAGAATGCGCACGCGGGTCTATTATAAACTGACTGTCAGCCTAGGCTAACAATGCCATGCGTGATGGTTTGAGATTATCTAGATGTGTTTTGTGTATATATGTGCATGTGTGTTGTGTGTATATATGTGCATGTGTATTGTGTGGGTTTATATATGTGCATGTGTGTTGTTTATATATATGTGCTTATGTGCGTACCCGTTCAATAGAATTTTAGCGGTGATGTGTTGGCTATTGCCTCGTCTTCAGCCGAGCTATACCTATACATCAACACCTTCAGCGTCTTCAGCTCTGCCACAGTATGGGTGGTCGTATGCAGGCACCTGTACGATTATGTGATTTCTGTTGGCTACTTTGAGGGACAAGTGAGATGGATAAGTCTGTGTTGTGTACATATGTGCACGTACAAGTGAGACAGATATGTCTGTGTTGTGTACATATGTACACTTACAGGTGAGATAGATAAGTCTGTGTTTTGTTCATGTGCAATTACAAGTGAGATAGACATGTCGGTGTTGTGTACATATGTACACGTACAGGTGAGATAGATATGTCTGTGTTGTGTACATATGTACACGTACAGGTGAGATAGATATGTCTGTGTTTTGTTCATGTGCAAATACAAGTAAGATAGACATGTCTGTGTTGTGTACCTGTGTACACATGTGTGTAGCCTACTTGTAGCCAATGTTGCACAGTCAAGTTGTCTATGGCCTCGTCCCCAACCGATCTGTGAGTGAACACATTCAGCTTAGCTACGGTACAAGTGTCTGAGATAGTACCATGAGCTTCTCCCCTCCCCCTCCTTTTCCTATCCATCACACCGTATTGATGTAGGAGTGTATATGTTAAGGCTTCCGAAGTGAGTGCATTAACAAGCAATTGGCGTTGTATTTGCTGGTGTCTGCTTAGGGTGGGGTGGACCGGTTATCTGCCTAACCGTATCTCCACCAAGGATATATATATATTTTATATATATATATTATATATATATATATATATATATATATATATATATATATATATATATATATATATATATATATATATATATATATATATATATTATATATTATTACATATGTACATATATATATTATATTAACATATACAATATATGTATATATGCATTATATTATTATAATACATATATATTATATATATTATATATATATTATTGGCTATATATATTGTATATATATATTATATTGCTACATATTATATTATTGTGTACATTGGCTACATTTATAATATATTGGTATGCTATGTATACATATTATTATTATATTATTATATATTATTATTGTTACATACATAATATTATGTATACATAATTATTACATATTAATATTGCTGTATATGGTTGTTGTTATTATGTTTGGTTATTACGTTATAATAATATATTATTGACACAATAATAATATTATATGCACATTACACATACATACATTCTATTATTGGCCATTGATGCGTATTACACACATATTACGTTACACACATAATATTATTAATTGTTGTGTTTCATTAATGCATTATACACATACATATAATACACATTACTTATGTATTTATATTGTATTAATGTTGATATATGTTATATAACAATATTATTACATAATGTATTACACGTATATTGCTATTAATATTATTATTGCTGTTATTATTGTTATAATATTGGTTATTATGGGATGGCCATCATAATATGGCGTATTACAATGTCATCAATGTATAGCTATTAATGGACATGTGCACAATGTTGGTTATTACACACATTATTACATTGGCATATGGTTGTGCCAATACAGTCACATATATGGCCATTATTGCCAACACATTATGTGCCATTGATTGGTTGCCATACTGTTATAGCATTGGCTACATTGTTGCTATTATTACATGGCAACATTAATATTATTATTAATAATTATTATTGGTTATTACATATTGCGTTGTTATTGTGTATTATTGTTAATATGCTATTATTATTGTATTGTAATTGTATGTGTATATAGCTGCTATTTATTGTATTAATATTATGCACATACATTATTATTATTATTATATACATATTATATTACGTATATTGGCTGTTATTACATACATTAACATGCTATGTATTACACATTATTATACCATGTATATTATTACTATGTATGCATGCACATATATGTATTATATACATATATGTATGGCCGTATATATATATATATATTTATGTATATAATATATATGTATTATATATATATATATATATATATATATATATATATATATATATATATATATATATATATATACATATATATATATATATATATAATATATATGCATATATATATATATATATATATATATATATATATACGGCGTGAACAGTCTTTTACTTTTGCTTGACATAAACGCCCCTAATTGACTTCTCATTTCCTATTTGAACCGCGAGCACGCATCCACTGGAGTGCACTTACTATTGAATATCCAGCAAGTAATATCGTAATCACATTATTGGGAGTACATATAGCATGCTCATTATCATATCGCCTCTCCTCCCCCCCATCGATTCACCCCTGACATCCTACTCATCCTGCTCGTTCTATTGTCACATTCATTATATCCATCATATTCCTCCTATTTATTCTATTGTCATATTGATTCTATCCATCATATTATTCCTACTTATTCAATTGTCATATTAATCATATCCATCACATTTTTTACTATTCATTCTATTATCATATTGATTATATCCATCATATTTCTCCTATTTATTGTATTGTCATATTCATTATAACCATCATATTCCTCCTCCTATTCCTCCATCCCTTTCTCAGATGGCTGTGTTGGCTCGGTTTGTGTCATTCATCGCAGGGTCTTTTGTGGCTGTGCTGATGGTCTTAACACTGATTGACGAGGACTTCCTGAATGTCCACGTGACACCCGACCGCAGTGTGCTGTGGTAAGTGCCTATGTCTTGGTTTACGTTGAGGGAAGGATCTATTTCTTGGTATACGTTTGATTATATAGTATATATATAATACAATTTACATATATATATAATTGTGTATTTATATATATATATATATATATATTATATATATATATATATATATATATATATATATATATATATATATATAATATATATATATATATATATATATATATATATATATATATGTATATATATATATATATATATATATATATTGGTATATTATATATATATATATAATATATATTATATATATATTGGCTGTATATATATATATTATGTTATTATTATTATATATAACATATATATTATATATATATATATATTATTATTATATATTATGATATATATATACATACATAACAATATATATATATATATATGCATATTGCTTATGCACAAACAAATGCATACATGTCCATATTAAACAAATATTATGTTATGTTGGTTATTGTTGTTATTATTGTATGTGTATTGCCATTGCCAACATTGGTATGCCAATATGGCCATTATTATTACATATTATATACATATTATTGTTTATTATTATTATTATTATTATTAATATTGGCATGTGTTATTGTAATATGCCATTATGTACAATAATATTATGCATAATAACAACCAATAACACACATATATTGCACGTATTAACAATGTGTATTTATTGGCTATGATGGCTTATGCATTAATTATTATTGGCCAATTATTGTGTTAGCATACACACATATTATTATTATGTCAATATATTATTATTATTGGTTATTATGCGTTATTGTTATTATACATAATATTGCCAACCATCATATTATGTTGGCTGTGTAATATTATTATATTATTTATATATTATTGCTTATATATTGCTATTAATTATTATTATTATTACATGTTATTATTATTAATATTATTATTACATATTATATTATATATATGGTTATTATTATTAATATATATATATTATTATTATATATATTATTAACATATACATATTATATATTATATGCATATATATATATATATTACATACATATATATTATATATACATATATATATACATATGTATATATACATATATGCACATGTATGTATGCATGTGTATGTATATGTATGTATGTATATATATATATATATATATATATATTATATTATATATATATATATATATATATATATATACATATATATGGAAATAATTATGTATATATGTATAATTGTATGATATATATTTATATATATATATTAAGTATTTGATTGTTTATACAGGTATATAGGAGTGTTTAAATATTCATTCTTGCAGGCAGTCGTGCTTTGGTACCCGAGGTTAACAATGAAGTGGAACCCATCCCACAGATGCTCAGGGTAGTGCACTACACCCACTACCTGCCCTTTGCATGGAAACAGCAGGGGTTAGCAAGCAGATTGGTAGGCATCTCTATTTAGTTTTATGTTATGTTTTGTTAATTGTGCTGTGATGTTTGATACTGGGTTGTGCTTATAGCCCTTGTTGTCTTGCATTGTTTTGGCATCTATTGTACTGTGTTGTGTAG
>LUCW03001948.1:25000-27500 GCA_001586965.3 Sphaeroforma sirkka | reverse complement strand
TTTTAGTTTTGTGAGGACATGTATTAGATGGCCATTTACACGCATAGATTCTTACCCTTCCGTCTGCCTTGGACCACCACCACTTCAGGAGCTTGAGTACTCTGCGCGTGCAGCGGCCTCGAGGTGTTGGTGGTGCTGTGACTACGAGTGGAGGCAAGATGGAGAAGTCCTTCATTAACTTTGTCGCCAATAACCCGCACTTTGTACCGGGTACGTTGCTGGTTCGCTAGTTTATGTGTCCCATGGCCCATGCATAGATAAATTTGAAATATAGAAATCTGCAATAGATAGAATAAATAGATAAAATCTGCAATAGATAGATTAAGTAGCTAAAATCTACAATAGATAGATTAAATAGTTAAAATCTGCAATAGATAGAATACATGGAAAAAATCTGCAATGGATAGTATACATAGTTAAATCGGCAACAGATAGAATTATCGGTATCAGAAATGGGTGGACTCTACATGCGTTTATGGTGCGTGATCATCCGTGAGCGCAAATTGAAAGGTACAACATCAACCTCTGCCGCCCGCCAACATTCTGTAGTTTTTCCTGGAGACTACCTCTCTCCTTTCAGCCTGTGTCGAACGCTTGACAAATAGAGGTATCCGCACAACACACGTGTACTGTACGGAACAGGCATGCTGTCTCTGTTGTATGCCTTCTATGCTATGCGCAGCACCGGGTTTAACCACTATACACATGGTGCAGCAGACCAAAAGGGCGACATTCGGTGCATATTACAACATGTGTGACATATACATAGCCTACTCCAAACAGACACCACTCCGATATTTGTGATTAAAGATGTCGCACGCAGCAACGTTGTCGGCAACAGCCCCAACTCTGTACTGGATTGTCTGTTACTCTCCCTTCAGCCTAAGTGCTTGAAGCTTGATTAGAGAGAAGTATGGGCAAGACATCAACGGGAGATACTTGCTCCAACACGTGAGGCACATACCCATACACATATCATTCTCATAACACATCACTCCGATAGTCGTAGTACAAATCTTGATATGCATTTTGACCGCAGCCTGTTTCTCGATTGAGCCCATCTTTGGAGTTCAATATTGTTTTCCATTCCATCTCATTCCATTCCAATAATAAAATAAAACTAGGTTTTTCGGGTCAGCAGTTCCTCACCAATCTGGATCGGTATCAGAACACAGCCTCGCATGACCATTTCACATCGTTGCCGCCACCTTCGGTATGTACAGAAGGCGTTCCCTTCACGGTTGACGAAGTCCATGTCACTATAGCACCATAGTATCACCCAAAAAATTCTAGTTTGTGCGTCAGTTAGTGCGTTGGAGTGTGTTTAGGGTTCGCTGACTAGATTATACGATTGTGCATGCGTCTAATTACTGCACAGTACTCTGGTCGAAGTTCTCAGTGAGTATCCGTCGTACTTCTCATAGCTATTCCTGGAGATATCATAGGTCTGCAAATATTTGCAAGTGTGTGTCTATTCCCCAGGTACGCAAGTATGAATAAGTGTGGGTGTAAGGGCGACATCGACCACGGCTTGTGCATGAGTGGCACATATGGTTGGTTTTCTCAAATCACTATATAGGAAAATTATTTTCTCCTCATTTATTTTTATTAATTTCATAAAATTTCATTTTTGCACGGTCCTACTTGATGTGTACTATCCCTGCGTCTTCACATGCTTGTCGGCACATGCTAGACACATATGTTACGGCATGATTATGGCTTTTTATTTTTCACGCGTGTCGTCTATCTCGTCTTCGTCGTCCGTAGTCGCCTTTGTATGGCCTTATGGTTCTCAGTATCGTCTTTGTAGGGCCTACTGTTGGATGCCATCTCTCTAAAATTGACAAGCACAATATGTACATGGTCACCTGCAACCGAGCTGGCGATCGCTGCCTCTTTTTCACGGAGTGAGAGTATTTGCCCTAGTTTTCCTTGGGCTTTATCATGCCTCGCAAACTTGACACTCATGAAGCTATCAAACCTTGAGGATCCCAAAATCCTGAAATATTTTGTTGTATCTGCCCTTCCCACATCAACAGATACACGGCGAGTACTACATATCGGGTGCGCCTAGAGACACGCAACACCGTCGCCATGGCAACGAAATGGACGAGTACTTCCAGCCGAACAAACTCACTGGCCCCAACACACACACACAGCAGCACACGCAGCCGCTTCGTTCGCCTATGTCTTCGGAAAGCGTCGATGAGTCTCTGTATACAGAGGGTGAGGCACCGCAGTTTCAGGAAGGTGGTCAATTGGGATACACTCGCACGTACACGGACGACGAAACAGAACCACATCCAGCCGATACCGTCAACGGTGTGGGCGTTGGTCGGAACTTAAATACCGGGACGAATACCGGGACGAATGCTGGCAAGGGAGCACAACAGCACAATACAGCCCGTGGTGTTGGTGTTGATAGTAGAGAGAACGATAGTGTTAGGTACATCTCCGGAGAGACCCCAGGGGGACAAGCTGGGAAGTATGGGTTTTATAG